>JACEFZ010022817.1:562500-665000 GCA_014155875.1 Cepaea nemoralis
CAGTTGAACATATGCACGGTGTTATCATCAAATGAACATATGTACGGTGTAATCATCAGTTGAACATGTGTATGGTGGGATCGGTAGGGATTCTGGAAGAATCTCAAAACTGGGAGGGAAGACCAGGAGAACTTTTAATCAGATAGCGGTGGGAACGATTAGTAGTATGACTCTTCGCTGGCTGTTGAATGAGGGGACGGAGCACGTATGGGAATGTCCTGAGTGCAGTGATGTCGGTTCTTAACTCAACTCAACTCAACTCAACATATGTATGGTGTGATTATCAGTTGAATATATGTATAGTGTGATTATCAGTTGAATATATGTATAGTGTGATCATCAGTTGAACATATATATATTGTGATCCTCAGTTGAACATAAGTAGATGCACAAGGGGGGTTCTAGCCGTAGGCCGGGGGTAGCATGAACGACACCAACATGGTAGCGACCTAGCACCCAAACACGCGCCCCAGCACAAGTTTTATTAGTTGTAGTCCCGGGGGTAGTGACATGGCATCGAGCATCGACGCTACACCTGCGGGTAGAGGCGTAGCCGAGCCCTCATCCCTGGGCCCGGCGAGTGTACAGGTGTGAGAACCGTCACATATCTCCTAACTCAAACAGGTGTATTATACTTCCGCATTCCGAAGTCGAAAACATCAGAGTGCTCGCTTCGGCAATTAGCTTCTGTGTACACTGCGCGGCGAAATCCCCCAAAAAGAGGGGCAAGTGTCACACTCCGAGATACTCTATTCGAGTGAGACCAACCGTATTATATCAAGACCCCAATCGTAAAGAACACCTGCAAGTGGCTGATGGTGAGCTCGACGGGGCTTTCTGGTCGGCGGTGTGTTGGAGAACACTGTAAGGTCCACCTAGCGCAAGTGCGGCGGGGCGGCACACCCACAACGCCATGCCGCGAGTGTGTGGAGGGAGTCCCCAACTACTTGACGTTGTGTGGGGGTTGTGGGTTCAGCCGTGAATATTTTAAAGACATGTACCATATAAAGGTAAAACCATACAGATCTGTAGAACACCGAATGGGGTGGGAGTGGGGGCGGCAGAGAGAGAGAGAGAGAGAGAGAGAGAGAGAGAGAGAGAGAGAGAGAGAGAGAGAGAGAGAGAGAGAGAGAGAGAGAGAGAAAGGAGAGAGAGAAAGAATCAAAGCAACGTCACCAACCTATTAGAGACATATACATATCTGGGTGTACCGCAACACCCCTGTTAGAGAAGTGTGCATATTGCAGTACACAGTATAATACGGATCAATCATGCCAACGTTAAAGCAGCTGCAGCAGCAAGCACGTGAGTATAGGATGCCATACAGTGGGCTGACCATCCAGGGAAATAGCTCAGGCGCGTGACTGGGTCCGCGCGGACAAGCTCGAGCGAGCCGCATCTGCCGGGCGATACCCAGCGCTGCGAGAGCAGGTCCAAGACGAGACCCAACACGCTCGGAAGTGGGAACAGCTTGAAGCTGAGATCACCGCAGCACTGGGGTATGTAAATGGGGCGGCGGCACGCGAGTCCCCACGCCCCGAGCCACCGCCCCCCCCACGAGCCTGAAGCCACGCCGGCCTACGAGCCACTCCCCCTTCCTTCCCCTATCCACCGCGTCCAAGCTGGCAACCGCGGCCATGCCAGCCACTGATCCACCCCACCCAAAGCCACGCACAGTGAAGCCCATACCGCGCTCAATGTCCATCCCACCACCACACCCAGCGCCACAGGAAGGGCGCTCAGCGGCTGAAGAGCGACCTCTACCCTTGGGCCATGCACGCTGGAATGAGCCGCTGGAATATAGACTCCAGCGTGATGGGTTGCTTGGGGCTTGATGGACTACCGGCGACCGTATCTGAATGGCACATATATCTAGACCCCGAAACATTCCTCGATTTTATGTTCCCACCCACCAAGGCACTAACAGAGAAAGCGTTAGAGAGGTATTGTGGTTTAAAGATGTATATGTGTCTACACGCTCGGTATTGGAACAAAAATAAAGATGGTGAGATTGAACATGCCTATGCATACCACGGTATGTACCAACTTCGAGGTATTTCATGTCGATGATATTGACAGGTGGCTGGAAGAATTCATGAAAGAGGGCTCGGGCTTAACTTTCAGAAGTGCTTACAGCTAGACCTCCGCCTCTCGCGATACCAACCATACCGAGGCTCTAGTTACTTTGAGACCCCCAACACCATAGCAAAAAAGAAATGTATTTTGAATGTGAAGACCCGCGACAATCGTTGTTTCGAGTGGGCCATTCTCTCAGCCCGCTACCCAGCGCCCAACCGTGTAGACGAGAGAACCAGAACCCTGATATCGCCGTCAACGTCCTCGGGTTGGACGGCGGACCCATAGTACACCACAAATACGACCAGAGACATCGACGGCATCAAATCAGCCTCATGCTCCTGAGTGAGGGTGAGAATAGGCACTATGTCTGGATCAAGAGCATGGAGCGTCTGTTATACTCAAACAGCAAACATACAGAGAGGTACCCATGTCTGGGCTGCCTCCACATATACTCCACCAAGTATCTCTTGAATCAGCATGAGCCATTCTGCCAAGGCATCAACGCCGTCTACCAGATGAAAGTCATGCCACAGGAGGGGAACAGCATCAATTCAAGTTCTTCCAAAGGCAGATGAGGGTGTCATAAATTCAAGTTCTTCCAAAGGCAGATGAGGGTGCCATAAATTCAAGTTCTTCCAAAGGCAGATGAGGGTGCCATAAATTCAAGTTCTTCCAAAGGCAGATGAGGGTGCCATAAATTCAAGTTCTTCCAAAGGCAGATGAGGGTGCCATAAATTCAAGTTTCTTCCAAAGGCAGATGAGGGTGCCATAAATTCAAGTTCTTCCAAAGGCAGATGAGGGTGCCATAATTCAAGTTCTTCCAAAGGCAGATGAGGGTGCCATAAATTCAAGTTCTTCCAAAGGCAGATGAGGGTGCCATAAATTCAAGTTCTTCCAAAGGCAGATGAGGGTGCCATAAATTCAAGTTCTTCCAAAGGCAGATGAGGGTGCCATAAATTCAAGTTCTTCCAAAGGCAGATGAGGGTGCCATAAATTCAAGTTCTTCCAAAGGCAGATGAGGGTGCCATAAATTCAAGTTCTTCCAAAGGCAGATGAGGGTGCCATAAATTCAAGTTCTTCCAAAGGCAGATGAGGGTGCCATAAATTCAAGTTCTTCCAAAGGCAGGATGAGGGTGCCATAAATTCAAGTTCTTCCAAGGCAGATGAGGGTGCCATAAATTCAAGTTCTTCCAAAGGCAGATGAGGGTGCCATAAATTCAAGTTCTTCCAAAGGCAGATGAGGGTGCCATAAATTCAAGTTCTTCCAAAGGCAGATGAGGGTGCCATAAATTCAAGTTCTTCCAAAGGCAGATGAGGGTGCCATAAATTCAAGTTCTTCCAAGGCAGATGAGGGTGCCATAAATTCAAGTTCTTCCAAAGGCAGATGAGGGTGCCATAAATTCAAGTTTCTTCCAAAGGCAGATGAGGGTGCCATAAATTCAAGTTCTTCCAAAGGCAGATGAGGGTGTGCCATAAATTCAAGTTCTTCCAAAGGCAGATGAGGGTGCCATAAATTCAAGTTCTTCCAAAGGCATGATGAGGGTGCCATAAATTCAAGTTCTTCCAAAGGCAGATGAGGGTGCCATAAATTCAAGTTCTTCCAAAGGCAGATGAGGGTGCCATAAAATCAAGTTCTTCCAAAGGCAGATATGAGGGTGCCATAAATTCAAGTTCTTCCAAAGGCCGATGAGTGGTGCCATAAATTCAAGTCTTCCAAGGCAGATGAGGGTGCCATAAATTCAAGTTCTTCCAAAGGCAGATGAGGGTGCCCATAAGTCAAGTTCTTCCAAAGGCAGAGTGAGGGTGCCATAAAATTCAAGTTCTTCCAAAGGCAGATGAGGGTGCCATAAATTCAAGTTCTTCCAAAGGCAGATGAGGGTGCCATAAATTCAAGTCTTCCAAGGCAGATGAGGGTGCCATAATTCAAGTTCTTCCAAAGGCAGATGAAGGGTGCCATAAATTCAAGTTCTTCCAAAGGCAAGATGAGGGTGCCATAAATTCAAGTTCTTCAAAGGCAGATGAGGGTGCCATAAATTCAAGTCTTCCAAAGGCAGTATGAGGGTGCCATAAATT
Organism: Cepaea nemoralis; assembly: GCA_014155875.1. Lineage (NCBI taxonomy): Eukaryota > Metazoa > Mollusca > Gastropoda > Stylommatophora > Helicidae > Cepaea > Cepaea nemoralis. The sequence continues at coordinate 566,653 of JACEFZ010022817.1, forward strand.
CAAGTTCTTCCAAAGGCAGATGAGGGTGCCATAAATTCAAGTTCTTCCAAAGGCAGATGAGGTGCCATAAATTCAAGTTCTTCCAAAGGCAGATGAGGGTGCCATAAATTCAAGTTCTTCCAAAAGGCAGATGAGGGTGCCATAATTCAAGTTCTTCCAAAGGCAGATGAGGGTGCCATAAATTCAAGTTCTTCCAAAGGCAGATGAGGGTGCCATAAATTCAAGTTCTTCCAAAGGCAGATGAGGGTGCCATAAATTCAAGTTCGTCCAAAGGCAGATGAGGGTGCCATAATTCAAGTTCTTCCAAAGGCAGATGAGGGTGCCATAAATTCAAGTTCTTCCAAAGGCAGATGAGGGTGCCATAAATTCAAGTTCTTCCAAAGGCAGATGAGGGTGCCATAAATTCAAGTTCTTCCAAAGGCAGATGAGGGTGCCATAATTCAAGTTCTTCCAAAGGCAGATGAGGGTGCCATAAATTCAAGTTCTTCCAAAGGCAGATGAGGGTGCCATAAATTCAAGTTCTTCCAAAGGCAGATGAGGGTGCCATAAATTCAAGTTCTTCCAAAGGCAGATGAGGGTGCCATAAATTCAAGTTCTTCCAAAGGCAGATGAGGGTGCCATAAATTCAAGTTCTTCCAAAGGCCAGATGAGGGTGCCATAAATTCAAGTTCTTCCAAAGGCAGATGAGGGTGCCATAAATTCAAGTTCTTCCAAAGGCAGATGAGGGTGCCATAAATTCAAGTTCTTCCAAAGGCAGATGAGGGTGCCATAATTCAAGTTCTTCCAAAGGCAGATGAGGGTGCCATAAATTCAAGTTCTTCCAAAGGCAGATGAGGGTTGCCATAAATTCAAGTTCTTCCAAAGGCAGATGAGGGTGCCATAAATTCAAGTTCTTCCAAAGGCAGATGAGGGTGCCATAAATTCAAGTTCTTCCAAAGGCAGATGAGGGTGCCATAAATTCAAGTTCTTCCAAAGGCAGATGAGGGTGCCATAAATTCAAGTTCTTCCAAAGGCAGATGAGGGTGCCATAAATTCAAGTTCTTCCAAAGGCAGATGAGGGTGCCATAAATTCAAGTTCTTCCAAAGGCAGATGAGGGTGCCATAAATTCAAGTTCTTCCAAAGGCAGATGAGGGTGCCATAAATTCAAGTTCTTCCAAAGGCAGATGAGGGTGCCATAAATTCAAGTTCTTCCAAAGGCAGATGAGGGTGCCATAAATTCAAGTTCTTCCAAAGGCAGATGAGGGTGCCATAAATTCAAGTTCTTCCAAAGGCAGATGAGGGTGCCATAAATTCAAGTTCTTCCAAAGGCAGATGAGGGTGCCATAAATTCAAGTTCTTCCAAAGGCAGATGAGGGTGCCATAAATTCAAGTTCTTCCAAAGGCAGATGAGGGTGCCATAAATTCAAGTTCTTCCAAAGGCAGATGAGGGTGCCATAAATTCAAGTTCTTCCAAAGGCAGATGAGGGTGCCATAAATTCAAGTTCTTCCAAAGGCAGATGAGGGTGCCATAAATTCAAGTTCTTCCAAAGGCAGATGAGGGTGCCATAAATTCAAGTTCTTCCAAGGCAGATGAGGGTGCCATAAATTCAAGTTCTTCCAAAGGCAGATGAGGGTGGCATAAATTCAAGTTCTTCCAAAGGCAGATGAGGGTGCCATAAATTCAAGTTCTTCCAAAGGCAGATGAGGGTGCCATAAATTCAAGTTCTTCCAAAGGCAGATGAGGGTGCCATAAATTCAAGTTCTTCCAAAGGCAGATGAGGGGTGCCATAAATTCAAGTTCTTCCAAAGGCAGATGAGGGTGCCATAAATTCAAGTTCTTCCAAAGGCAGATGAGGGTGCCATAAATTCAAGTTCTTCCAAAGGCAGATGAGGGTGCCATAAATTCAAGTTCTTCCAAAGGCAGATGAGGGTGCCATAAATTCAAGTTCTTCCAAAGGCAGATGAGGGTGCCATAAATTCAAGTTCTTCCAAAGGCAGATGAGGGTGCCATAAATTCAAGTTCTTCCAAAGGCAGATGAGGGTGCCATAAATTCAAGTTCTTCCAAAGGCAGATGAGGGTGCCATAAATTCAAGTTCTTCCAAAGGCAGATGAGGGTGCCATAAATTCAAGTTCTTCCAAAGGCAGATGAGGGTGCCATAAATTCAAGTTCTTCCAAAGGCAGATGAGGGTGCCATAAATTCAAGTTCTTCCAAAGGCAGATGAGGGTGCCATAAATTCAAGTTCTTCCAAAGGCAGATGAGGGTGCCATAAATTCAAGTTCTTCCAAAGGCAGATGAGGGTGCCATAAATTCAAGTTCTTCCAAAGGCAGATGAGGGTGCCATAAATTCAAGTTCTTCCAAAGGCAGATGAGGGTGCCATAAATTCAAGTTCTTCCAAAGGCAGATGAGGGTGCCATAAATTCAAGTTCTTCCAAAGGCAGATGAGGGTGCCATAAATTCAAGTTCTTCCAAAGGCAGATGAGGGTGCCATAAATTCAAGTTCTTCCAAAGGCAGATGAGGGTGCCATAAATTCAAGTTCTTCCAAAGGCAGATGAGGGTGCCATAAATTCAAGTTCTTCCAAAGGCAGATGAGGGTGCCATAAATTCAAGTTCTTCCAAAGGCAGATGAGGGTGCCATCAATTCAAGTTCTTCCAAAGGCAGATGAGGGTGCCATAAATTCAAGTTCTTCCAAAGGCAGATGAGGGTGCCATAAATTCAAGTTCTTCCAAAGGCAGATGAGGGTGCCATAAATTCAAGTTCTTCCAAAGGCAGGATGAGGGTGCCATAAATTCAAGTTCTTCCAAAGGCAGATGAGGGTGCCATAAATTCAAGTTCTTCCAAAGGCAGATGAGGGTGCCATAAATTCAAGTTCTTCCAAAGGCAGATGAGGGTGCCATAAATCATATACGCAGACTTTGAGACTTTGAACAGGGAGCAGCGATGGACCCAAGCCAGAGTAACATGCATCTACTCGCCGCGCAAGCACCGAGTGGCTTCGGCTCAATTGTTGTACGCTCTGACGGCCTCACCATAGATCCAGTCATATATCGGGGAGAGGGCGCCACTGCGGAATTCCTCCGATGTATGGGGCGAGAGCTGGCCACCATACGCAGTCAGTTGTGCCGACCGGCTCTGGTGGTGCTGGGTGAAAAAGACCGCGAAGACTTCGCCACGGCCACGACAAGCCATATCTGTGAAGAGCCACTGGGGGAGGATAAAGTGAGATACCACTGCCCCATTACCGGCAAATACCGAGGCGCAGCCCACAACGGTTGTAATCTGACATGGCGCATCTACAAAAACAACCCGAGAATGCCTGTATTCTTCCACAATCTAAGAGGATACAACTCTCACCTCATTATGCAGGCGGCGGGAGACTTGGACTGGGGAACGAGAACTGTGAGATTCAAGAAAATGGTGAGTGGCAGGAGAAAGAGATGGATGATGCTAAGATTGCCTGCGTACCGAACAACATGGAGAAGTACGCCTCGTTCACGATCGGGCAATTACAATTTATTGATAGCCTCCAATTTCTGAACAGCTCTCCTAGACACCCTGGTTGGGAATCTAAGCCAGCTGGCACCACCCTGTAGCACATACAGCAAACCAGCAGTCTCAGTCTTGAACGTGACGGCGACGTAATCTCGATTGGTAGATGCAAGGTGTCCACTGCCAGCACGCAGAAACGCACTCCATGGGCAATACTAGAGGGGAAGTTCAGGGCGACATTAAGCCAGGGACTCACCTTCTCCGTAAGTGCGTATACCCCTACGAATACATGGACAGCGTCGAGCGATTTGATGAAGAACGCCTGCCATCCAAAGAGGCCTTCTACAGCAAGCTCACCCGAGAAGGCATAAATGATGCTGACTACGCCCATGCTCAAAACGTGTGGCAGGAGCTTGGCTGTAAAACACTCGGAGACTACCATGACTTGTACCTGAAAACGGACATCGTCTTGCTATCCGATGTCTTCGAGACAGTCTGAAACACCTGTATGCGAGTGTATAGGCTCGACCCAGCGAATTACGTCAGTGTGCTTAGCTAGACATGGGACGCAATCCTGATAACGACGAAGGTGCAGCCCGAGCTCCTCACTGACCAGGACATGCACCTCTTCATTGAGAAGGTCCTCCGAGGGGGTTTTGCCATGGTCTCAAAGCGACATGCGAAGGCCAATAACCTCATGTCCCCAGACTACGTCCCCGAGGCCAAAAACACTTGGATCATGTATCTCGATGTGAATAATCTGTACTGCTGGGCGATGATGGAATCCTCGCCACCGGTGGGTTCTGATGGGCCAATTCGACTTTCAAGGAGGTACTGAACACGCTAGACGACGCACCTGAGGGCTGGCTCGTCGAGGTGGATATGAAATACCCGGAGAATCTGCATAAAGCCTACAGCGATTGCCCACTACCGCCAGAAACGATGTCCACCCCATAATGGTGGTTGAGTGACTATCAGCATAAGCTCCAGAACGAGTTGGGGGGGGGGGGGGTAAGTTCACGGAGCTAACAAAGCTAATCCCCAACCTCCGCAACAAGGAGCGGAACATCGTCCACTTCCGCAATCTCAAGCTCTATCACAGCCTCGGCAACAAGGAGCGGTACATCGTCCACTTCCGCAATCTCAAGCTCTATCACAGCCTCGGCAACAAGGAGCGGTACATCGTCCACTTCCACAATCTCAAGCTCTATCACAGCCTCGGCAACAAGGAGCGGTACATCGTCCACTTCCACAAACTCAAGCTCTATCACAGCCTCGGCAACAAGGAGCGGTACATCGTCCACTTCCACAATCTCAAGCTCTATCACAGCCTCGGCAACAAGGAGCGGTACATCGTCCACTTCCACAATCTCAAGCTCTATCACAGCCTCGGCAACAAGGAGCGGTACATCGTCCACTTCCACAATCTCAAGCTCTATCACAGCCTCGGCAACAAGGAGCGGTACATCGTCCACTTCCACAATCTCAAGCTCTATCACAGCCTCGGCAACAAGGAGCGGTACATCGTCCACTTCCACAATCTCAAGCTCTATCACAGCCTCGGCAACAAGGAGCGGTACATCGTCCACTTCCACAATCTCAAGCTCTATCACAGCCTCGGCCTACAGGTTAAACAAACATCCACACAGCCATCAAGTTAAATAAATCCCCGTGAATGAAGCCATACATAGAAAGGAAAACAGCTCTACGGATTCAGGTCAAATCGGAATTCGAGAAGGACTTCTTCAAACTGATGAACAATGCAGTCTTCGGGAAGAGTATGGAGAACGTCCGCAAACATATCAGAGTCGACCTAGTCCGGGCCACAGAGACCGACCGACTCCGGCGGCTAATAGCCATCCCCAACTTCGAATCACGCACCATCTTCGGCGGGGGACTGATTGCTGTACACAGCACCAAGACCAGAGTCCAGCTAAACAAACCCGTCTATTGTGGGCAGGTCATCCTGGACTTGTCCAAGCACCTCATGTACAGCTTCTGGTACAACAAGCTTAAACCGCAATACGGTAATAAAGTACAGCGCTACTACACCGACACCAACTCTCATCTGTTCCAGGCAAAGACCGACGATGTGCATGCTGACATGAAAGCCCATCCTGACTGGTACGACTTCTCGGATTACCTACGAGATCATCCCAACGCTTAGGCAACGAGTAAAAAGATGGTCGGCAAATTCAAAGACGAATGCTGCGGCCGCCCAGTAGGCGAGTTTTTAGACCAAAGATGTACTCAATCCTGGAAGCCAACGACACCAACATCAAAAAAGTCAAAGGAGTCTCCAGAGTAGTCGTGAAAAAGGACCTCAGGCATAAATTGTATAAGGACAGCCTGTTCGTTCGGCGAGAATACAAGCACACGCAGATAGCTATACGAAGCTAGGCCCACCAGATCGGGGTCTATGATCAGAACAAAATATCCCTGAGCCCTATGGACACGAAAAAGAATAGATTTGAGCCGACGGTGTAACAACAAGGGCCTATGAACATATCACCACGGAGCGTGAAATAGAGCGCATGTTCATCAAGCGCTTTGGCCTAGAATCCAGCTACGGAGTAGCCGGGTATATATAGGCAGGTCATTTATATATACTTGTGAGGTCACGTATCTTACATGTGAGTGGTCATTTATATATACTTGAGTGGTTACCTATCTATAAATGTGAGTGGCAATTTATTAACACTATCTATACATGTGAGTGGTCATTTATATATACTTGAGTGGTCACTTATCTATACACGGAAGTGGTCATTTATACATACACGTGTGGTCACTTATCTATACATGTTAGTGGTCATTTATATACACGTGTTGTCACTTATCTATACATTTAGTGGTCATTTATATATACTTGAGTGGTCACTTATCTATACACGGGAGTGGTCATTTATACATACACGTGTGGTCACTTATCTATACAAGTGAGTGGTCATTTATATATACTTGAGTGGTCACTTATCTATACACGGGAGTGGTCATTTATACATACACGTGTAGTCACTTATCTATACATGTGAGTGGTCATTTATATATACTTGAGTGGTCACTTATCTATACACGGGAGTGGTCATTTATATATACTTGAGTGGTCACCTATACATTTAGTGGTCATTTATATATACTTGAGTAGTCAATTATCTATATATGTGAGTGGTCATTTATATATACTTGTGAGTGGTCATTTATATATACTTGAGTGGTCACTTATCTATACACGGGAGTGGTCATTTATACATACACGTGTGGTCACTTATCTATACATGTGAGTGGTCATTTATATATACTTGAGTGGTCACTTATCTATACATTTAGTGGTCATTTATATATACTTGAGTGGTCACTTATCTATAGACGGGAGTGGTCATTTATACATACATGTGTGGTCACTTATCTATACATGTGAGTGGTCATTTATATACACGTGTTGTCACTTATCTATACATGTGAGTGCTCATTTATATATACTTGAGTGGTCACCTATACATTTAGTGGTCATTTATATATACTTGAGTAGTCAATTATCTATATATGTGAGTGGTCATTTATATATACTTGAGTGGTCACTTATCTATACATGGAAGTGGTCATTTATATATGCACGTGTGGTCACTTATCTATACACGGGAGTGGTCATTTATATATACTTGAGTGGTCACTTATCTATACACGGGAGTGGTCATTTATATACACGTATTGTCACTTATCTATACATGTGAGTGGTCATTTATATACAAGTGTTGTCACTTATCTATACATGGAAGTGGTCATTTATATATGCACGTGTGGTCACTTATCTATGCATATGAGTGGTCATTTATATATACACGTGTGGTCACTTATCTATACATGTGAGTGGTCATTTATATATACACGTGTGGTCACTTATCTATACATGGGAGTGGTCATTTATATATACACGTGTGGTCACTTATCTATGCATATGAGTGGTCATTTATATATGCACGTGTGGTCACTTATCTATACATGTGAATGGTCATTTATATATACTTGAGTGGTCAATTATCTGTACATATGAGTGGTTATTTATATATACTTCAGTGGTCACCTATCTATACATTTGAGTGGTCATTTATATACACTTGTGTGGTCAAACATAGCTTATGCAAGGGGAGATCAGTTGCCACAAAACGACTAACAGCTTACCGGACTTGGCCACCTTGTCCACGGAGCGCTGCTGCTCGTGAGCCATGAAGCCGATCACGGAGAAGATGACGAAGCCGGCGAAGAAACTCGTGGTGCTGTTGAGGCAGGAGATGAGTACTGCGTCTCTGTGTATGTACAGTTATAGTAGGAGATGAGTACTGCGTCTCTGTGTATGTACAGTTGTCAATACAATTATAGTAGGAGATGAGTACTGCGTCTCTGTGTATGTACAGTTGTCAATACAATTATAGTAGGAGATGAGTACTGCGTCTCTGTGTATGTACAGTTGTCAATACAATTATAGTAGGAGATGAGTACTGCGTCTCTGTGTATGTACAGTTGTCAATACAATTATAGTAGGAGATGAGTACTGCGTCTCTGTGTATGTACAGTTGTCAATACAATTATAGTAGGAGATGAGTACTGCGTCTCTGTGTATGTACAGTTGTCAATACAATTATAGTAGGAGATGAGTACTGCGTCTCTGTGTACGTACAGTTGTCAATACAATTATAGTAGGAGATGAGTACTGCGTCTCTGTGTACGTACAGTTGTCAATACAATTATAGTAGGAGATGAGTACTGCGTCTCTGTGTACGTACAGTTGTCAATACAATTATAGTAGGAGATGAGTACTGCGTCTCTGTGTACGTACAGTTGTCAATACAATTATAGTAGGAGATGAGTACTGCGTCTCTGTGTACGTACAGTTGTCAATACAATTATAGTAGGAGATGAGTACTGCGTCTCTGTGTACGTACAGTTGTCAATACAATTATAGTAGGAGATGAGTACTGCGTCTCTGTGTATGTACAGCTGTCAATACAATTATAGTAGGAGATGAGTACTGCGTCTCTGTGTATGTACAGTTGTCAATACAATTATAGTAGGAGATGAGTACTGCGTCTCTGTGTACGTACAGTTGTCAATACAATTATAGTAGGAGATGAGTACTGCGTCTCTGTGTACGTACAGTTGTCAATACAATTATAGTAGGAGATGAGTACTGCGTCTCTGTGTATGTACAGTTGTCAATACAATTATAGTAGGAGATGAGTACTGCGTCTCTGTGTATGTACAGTTGTCAATACAATTATAGTAGGAGATGAGTACTGCGTCTCTGTGTATGTACAGTTGTCAATACAATTATAGTAGGAGATGAGTACTGCGTCTCTGTGTACGTACAGTTGTCAATACAATTATAGTAGGAGATGAGTACTGCGTCTCTGTGTACGTACAGTTGTCAATACAATTATAGTAGGAGATGAGTACTGCATCTCTGTGTATGTAAAGTTGTCAATACAATTATAGTAGGAGATGAGTACTGCGTCTCTGTGTATATACAGTTGTCAATACAATTATAGTAGGAGATGAGTACTGCGTCTCTGTGTATATACAGTTGTCAATACGATTATTATTAGTAGGAGATCATTATTGCAAGTCTGTATATATACAGTTGTCAATACGATGATTATTAGTAGATCAATATTGTATCTGTGTCTATGTTAAGTTAGTTTCATATCTATTACAGGACAGTCAAACCCAACGTTGTTTTGCTGGTTGTGATTTCTTAGCAAGTTCACGATCAGTAGTTTGCCATTGTCCTCTAAAAGTACCGGAGAGTTTTGGTCATAGACCATAACTTTAGGAAGGGGAAATCCCAACTGCACCTCCACGTGGTAGAGGATGGAAACACACTACGGTGTGGCTAACACAGCTCTGGGGACCGAGTATCCACCGGAATAAGTGGACAACTCTGCAGCTGAGCAGAGCAGGGCACTCACTTGTCCTGACAGTCGGAAACGGCTGTCAAAGGCAGAGTTAAAAGACCACCATGTGAATGTGGAAGGCAAGGGGAAACCACCACATTATCTTCCCAAGATTTCATGGCAACACGAACGAACAAACAAACTTTATTTTCAAAGGGTTAAGAATTGGGCACGCAGGCCCGTCTAACATTCTGCCCTTCTATCACTCTCTTTCATACATTATTTCATTCACACATCATTCAAGGCTAACAGAGAACAGCAACAATATAAAAGATGTGCATTATAAAGGCATGGGCAAAATGCGAACATCAAGACTACACGACACAGTAAAATTAGATAATGGTGTGACACTTGTTATTAGCCATGTGGAATATACTGGCCTACCAAAAGGGGACTGGCTGTTATACTAGGGTTTTGTTATTATTATGTTTATCTCTATTATTTAAGGGGGAAGGTAATCCGTATTGAGATAGTGTTCGAATAATTTACGATTATATGAATAGGGATTGGTGATGTCTTTGATTTCTTGTGGAAGATTGTTCCACAGCTGAGCTGCGGAGTACGTTAATCTTGTTTTGTATAAATCAAATCAAATCAAATCAAATCAACTTTATTAGGGTCACAAATTGGGCGCGCAGGCCCGTCTTACATTCGGCCCTTTCAATCACTCGTCTTTCGTTCATCATAAGTATAAGTATAAGTCAATCCTAGGCTTCTGAATGTGTAATATATTTAAACGTTTACTGTGAACCATAACTTTATGAAGGGAAAATCCCAGCTGCACCTCCCCGCGGTAGAGGATGGAAACACACCACGGTGTGGCAAACACAGCTCTGGGGACCGAGTATCCACCGGAATAAGTGGACAACTCTGCAGCTGAGCAGAGCAGGGCACTCACTTGTCCTGACAGTCGGAAATGGCTGTCAAAGGCAGAGGTAAAAAGACCACCATGTGAATGTGGAAGGCAAGGGGAAACCACCACATTATCTTCCCAAGACTTCATGGCAAAACATATATCAAAGTTAGTGAAGGACGTTAATGGCTGTCTTAGGGCATCCTCGTCCGGTAGGGACAGTCATGAGCCACAGGTGACACCAGACCGTCATTCAGCTACTGATGGCAAAATCTTAACTAAAATAAATAAATTTAGAGTAGGAACATGGAATGTTAGGACATTAAATGAGCTAGGAAAGTTGACCAATGTTCTAAGAGAGATGGATAGCATGAAAATGAATATACTAGGCGTTAGTGAGATGAGATGGAAGGGATCGGGCAAATTTATAGCTGACAATCACACAATAATTTATTCTGGAGGGGATACACATGAAAAATGTGTAGGAATAATATTAGACGAAAAAACAGCCAAGTCAATTAATGGATACTGGTGTATTTCAGATAGAGTTATTATGGTAAAAATCAAAGGCAAACCAATAGACATAAATATTATACAAGTATATGCACCAACAGCAAGCAGTAGTGATGAAGAAATACAACACTTTTACGACGAAATAGAAATGGCGATGGCTCAAATTGGATCACAAGAAATAAAGATAATACTTGGTGATTTTAATGCAAAAGTAGGAAAGGGAAAAATGGAGGATGTAGTGGGGAATTATGGTTTAGGTACAAGAAATGAAAGAGGGGAAAAGCTAATAGAATGGGCAAATATCAATGATATGATAATTGGAAACACATGGTTTAAACACCATAGAAGACGGTTGTACACATGGATAAGCCCTGATAAGAAAATACGCAACCAAATTGACTACATACTAATTAATAAAAGATTTAGAAATGCTTTAATTAATGTAAAGACAATGCCTGGTGCTGACTGTAATAGTGATCATGTACCACTATGTGGACAAATAAAAGTAAGATTAAAAGAGAGGGAAAAGAATGGTTAAGAACATGAGGTTCTGAAAATAGATAAAGAAATGCAAGAACAATACAGAGTGACTGTGAAAAATAGGTACAATGCAATAGCTAAAATACAGAGTATAGATGAACAATGGGAAATGTTAAGGGACTCCATTCATCAAACTAGCAAAGAAGTATTACTGGAGAGAGGCAAAATAGCTAAGAAAAAATGGATGAATGAAGATATCTTAAAACTGATGGACAAAAGAAAACAGAGTAAAAATGACAAACAAGAATACGCTAAGATAAATAAAGAAATAAAAGATAAATGTGGGAAGGCTAAAGAAAGTTGGTTAAACGAGCAATGCAAAAAAAATTGAATTAAATTTCATTAAAGATACAAAAAATATGCACAGACAAATCAGTGAGCTTACAGGAAGAAAAATAAGAATAAATACAGGGTGTTTGAAATCAAAAACAGGAAAGATAATATTAGAGGAAGATGCTATAATGAAGAGGTGGAATGAGTATATAAGAGAATTATATGAAGGAGAAAGGGAAGAATTAACAGAAGATAGTAACTTAGAAGGTCCACCTATTCTGAAAGAAGAAGTCGCTGACGCTATGAAACGTATGAAGAAAGGAAAAACAGCTGGGCCAGATGAAATCACAATAGAAGAATTAGAAGTATTGGGAGAATTTGGAGTAGATATATTAACCAAAATGTTGAATGATATTTACAGCAGTGGATATTTACCCAGTGATATGCTGAAATCTGTATTTATAGCTATACCAAAAAGACCAGGAGCAATTGATTGTGAAGATTTTCGTACAATTAACCTTATAAACCATATCACTAAGCTTCTACTCAGAATCATAATGAGAAGAACCAAAAAGAAAATAAAAATGGAAATTAGTGAAGAACAGTATGGATTTGTGGAAGGAAAGGGCACAAACAATGCAATTTATACATTACGGACACTAATAGAAAGGTCAATAGAGAAACAGAGAGACATATATTTGTGCTTCATAGATTATACTAAGGCATTTGATAAAGTAAAACATGATGAACTGATTAAAATGTTGGAAGATATCAACACTGATAGGAAAAGATTTAAGAATAATAAAGAATATTTACTGGAACCAAGTAGCAGCAATTAAAATGGGAAATAAAGAGGGTAGTTACGAACAGATAAAGCTAGGAGTACGACAAGGGTGTGTCTTGTCACCAGATCTTTTCTCCCTGTATAGCGAAGTAATAATGAGAGAGATCAAAGAGATGCCAGGAATACTAGTTGGAGGTTATAATATAAATAATATACGCTATGCAGATGACACAGTATTGGTGGCGGATAATTCAACAGACCTACAACAATTATTAGACGTTGTAGTAACAGAGAGTGCAAGGAAAGGACTCTCCTTGAATATCAAGAAAACAGTAACAATGGTAATATCAAAGAAAATGGTGACACCAAAATGTGACATAGAAATAGAAGGGAAAATCCTTAACCAAGTTGATAATTTTAGATACCTAGGGGCATTTATAACATCAGATGGAAGATGTACAACAGAGATTAGGAGCAGAATAGGGCAGGCAAAAGCCGCATTTCAGAAAATGAAGAGTATCTTATGCAATAAGTCACTATCACTGAATGTAAGAAAGAGAGTGCTGAAATGCTATGTAGAACCAGGTTTGCTGTATGGCAGTGAATCTTGGAATGTAAATGAACAAATTAAGAAGAAATTAGAAGCAACAGAGATGTGGTTCCTGAGACGAATGTTGCGAATTCCTTGGACTGCCAGAGTAACTAACGACGACTGCCTGAAACAGGCTAATGAAACTAGAACATTATATACAACAATAAGACAGAGACAAACAGCTTTCCTCGGTCATGTGATGAGAAGAGAGGCATTGGAGAACATCGTAACAACTGGAAAGATCGAGGGGAAGAGAGGCAGAGGTAGACCAAGAGAAGTGATGCTGGATGGATTGAGACGGTGGCATGGAGGAATATCATCAGCAGAGTTGATCCAGAAAACCAAAGACCGAGATCTATGGAGAGCCATGAACGCCTACGCCAGCCGGCACGGCACTTGATGATGATGATGATGATGACTGTGCCTAGCATTATATTTAAACAATGGCCAAAGGTAATTTGAGGCATTCCGATGCAGGATTTTGTGAATTAGTTTAGCTTTATTGAAAAGCAGGCGTTTGCGGAGTGGTAGTAACTGAAGGCGTTTATACAGGCTAGGATTGTCAGATAAATGTTTGCTATAAATTAGACTCATGGCACGTTTCTGGAGTGAGTAAAGTCGCTTGGTGTTTGAATTAGAACAACCGTCCCAGATTGTAGAGCAGTAGTCAAAGTGTGTCTGTATATGAGAAGTATAGAATAGCTTCCTTGTGTCCTCATCAAGGAAGTTTTTAATTTTGGCGAGTTGGTAGACTTTTTTCGCTGTTTGTTTAATGAGCGCTTGAACGTGGGAATTAAAGGTTAGGTTTCTATCAATGATTAGGCCTAATGTTTTGTGCTCAGTTACACTTCCTACTGGCATGTTATCGATGTGAAGTTGAAGTGATGTGTGTGAGCTTAGAGTTTGAAGTCTTTGTCTGGTTGTTAATAACATTGATTTGTTTTAGTGATGTTAATTTGCATACGGTTTGAATAGCTCCACCTAACTACATTATTTAATTCTTGTTGTAAAGACGACTCCAGTAAAATACAGTTTTCAGCGTTTGTGTACACCGTACAGTCGTCTGCAAATAGATCGCAGGACGACGAAAGATGCAAAGGTAGATCGTTAATATATATGACCAAATAATAGACGGCCAAGAATAGAGCCTTGCGGTACTCCAATATTGAAGGTAGTGGTTTGAGACAGAGATTTATTATATGATACTACTTGCTTTCTGTTTGATAGAAAAGATGATATTAGAGTGACTACATTAGGACCAATTTTCATTGTCTCAAGTTTTTTAATTAAAATAACATGGTCTATTATATCAAATGCTTTCTTGAAATCAATAAACACAGTTCCACATAGACTGTTGTTGTTTATATTCTGGTGCCAATTTTCTATCATGTTTGTTAGGGCCGTATGGCAAGAATATTTTGGTCGAAATCCTGATTGGCTGTCAACAATAAGCTTGTTGCGAACTAAATACTGTAATGTTACTTTATGGATGTGTTTTTCTAGTGGCTTAGATAGTGATGATAGTAAGGAAAGTGGGTCTGTAATTGTTCGGGAGACCATTGTCCAATGAACCAGATATTAAGAAGAGGGTACACTTTAGCGATTTGAAGAGCTGATGGAACGTGGCCTTTGGTGAGACACTGATTATATACATAGGTTAGTGACATACAGATCACTGGTGCAGCACAACGGAGAATCCAGTTGCTGATTCCATCTAACCCAGATCAGGTTGTGTTTTTTTTTAGGTTACTGAGGTAAGTGAATACTTCAGTGATTGTCATTAGTGGTATGTCGGAAAGAATATCGTGGGAGCATCTATTCTCGCAAAATGATGAGAATAAAGATAAGTTGCAAGGAGAATTAGGTATTGAAGCCTTCAACTGGTCTATGTCAGTTTGGAAAAAAATCACTGAATTGGTCGCATGTAATATGATTTGATGGTAAAGAATTTCGGAAGTTATACTTGTTTGTCAAGGTGTTAATTGCCTTCCATATATCCTTACTATTTGTTTTATCCATTACTAAGTTCTTAAAGTAATTTTTTTTCTTTTCCCATTATATTGTATATTGAACTTTGTTTCTAAGAGTACGGTATGCGCTGAGATCCCGCTTTTTATGTGCTTTATCTCTGTCTCTCATAATTTCAAGTATCTACTTTCAGAACCCGTTAATTAAGTCTCAAGTTCTTAACCATTTTTTCCCTCTCTTTAATCTTACTTTTATTTGTCAACATAGTGGTACATGATCACTATTACAATCAGCACTAGGTATTGTCTTTACATTAATTAGCACATTTCTAAATCTTTTATTAATAAGTACGTAATCAATTTGGTTGCGTTTTTGTTTTTTCATATCAAGGCTTTTTCATGTGTATAGTCGTATTTTATGGTGTTTAAACCTTGTGTTTCCAGTCATCATGTCATTAATATTTGTCCATTCTATTAGTTTCTCTCTTCTTGTATATCTTGTACCTAAACCACAATTACCCACTATATTGTCTATTTTTTCTCTTACCTACTTTTGTATTAAAATCTCCCAGAATTATTTTTATTATTTGTGATCCAATTTGAGCTATCTCCCTTTCTACTCCATCGTAAAAGTGGTGTATTTCTGTATCTCTACTGCTTGTTGTTGGTGCATATACTTGTATAATATTTATATCTATTGGTTTGCCTTTAAATTTGACCATTATAACTCTATCCGAAATACACCAGTATCCATTAATTGATTTGGCTGTTTTTTCATCAAATATTATTCCTACACCTTTTTCATGTGTAGGTTATAATTTTGCCAGATCCCTTCCATCTCATCTCAATTATGCCTAGTATATTCATTTTCATGCTTTCCATTTCTCTTAGAACATTGTTTAACTTTCCTAGCTCATTTAATGTCCTAATATTCCATGTTCCTACTCTAAATTTATTTAGTTTAGTTATGGTTTTGCCATCAGTAGCTGGATGACTGTCTGGTGTCACCTATCAGACTAGGATGTCCTACGACAGCCATTAACGTCGTTCACTATCTATGAAATTTGTGTTGTTAATTAATTTAGTTATATCGTTATAATATTGTCATTTACATATCGATTTGTATTACTGATATCTTGTAAGTTAATGTAATTGTGATTTTTTATGATCTTGTATTTTTGCTTAACTTTGACTAATTTACACTTTCTTCATGGATGAAATGTCTGAGAAGTGGCAATACTCTCCTAAGATGTCCTATCCATCCAAGTCTACGAAGACTGAGTATGGAATAAACCGTCACATAACCTGATCTTTCATTTCGTATGCCACTTGATATAATCATGTATAATACGAACATACGCACATCACTCTAGAGTGAGTGAGTTAGTGAGTGTGAGTGAGAGAGTGAGTGAGTGAGAGAGAAAGTGTGTGTGTGCGTGCGTGCGTGCGTGTGTGTGTGTGTGTGTGTGTGTGTGTGTGTGTGTGTGTGTGTGGTAAGAAAAAAGAGAGAGTTGAATTGCATCGCTGATTTTTACGTTACACAATATATATGTACAATGTTTCTCCATTTTTTTTTAACAATTTTTGCGAGAATGCTCACGACAGTCGTCAGTGCATGTGTGTGTAAAGTGTGGGAGTTTGTTCATACTAGTTTCAGTGATTATGTGAGGCATCATGTAAGTGTTTAGATGTGAGGATTTGTGTCTGGGCGTGTATGTGGGGATGTTATGTGTGTGTGTGTGGGGGGATGTGTGTGGGGGATGTAAGTGTGGATGGGTTGTGAGTGGGGAATGTGAATGGGTGGATGGGGATGTGTGCGTGGATGAAGGTATGTGTGGTGGGTGGGGGATATGTTAGTGGGTGAGGGATTTGTCTGTAGGTGGGGGATATTTGGGTGGATGGTTGAAAGTGTTTTGGTGTTGATGGATGGTTGTGTTGGTAGGGAATGTGTATGTGGGTGGGTGGGTGGGTGAGGGTGTGTGGGTGAATAAATGTGTGGGGGTGTGGGGGATGTGTCTGGGTTGAGGAATGGGTGTGGGGATTGGGTGTGGGGATGTGAGTGTTGGTGGGGGACATATCTGTGTAATGGAGGTGTGTGTGGGTGGAGGATATATGTGTGGGTGATAAGGGTGTTTGTAGGTGGGGGATGTTTGGATGGGTAGGAGATGGGTGGGGAGATGTCTGTGTGTGTGAGGGATGTGTGGGTGGGGATGCGAATGGGGGATGTGTGTGGGGGACGTGTGGGTTTGGAATGTCATATGGCTGGGGTGTTGTGTGGGAGAGGAGATGTGTGTGGGTGAGAAGTGTGTGAGTGGGTGGGGTGTGATTGGGTGTGGGATGTGCGGGTGGATAAAGAATGTATATGAGGGTGGAGATGTGTGTTTGGGTAGTTGGAGTGTGTGAGTGTGGATGGGTATACGGGAGATGTATGTGTTCATGTGTGAGTGGGGGATGTGTGGGTGTGAGTGGTTGAGGGATAAGTATGTGAGTTGATGGATGCGTGTGGGGGATGAATATCTGGTGAGGGATGTGTGTATGGGTGAGAAGATGTGTGTGAGATGTGTGTCGGTGGTATTTGTGGGTGGTGGGGTGTGTGTGGGTGGAGGTGTGTGTTTGTGGATAGGAGTTGTGTTGTTGGGTGGGGATGTGTGTATGAGGGATGTGTGTATGGGTGGGGAGATGTGTGGGTGGGTGGGTGGGGAGATGTGTGTGTGTGGTTGGAGGTGTGTGTGGATGGGAGATGTTTGGTTAAGGGATGTGTAGTTAAGAAATGTGTGGTTAAGGGATGTGTGATTGGGGGTGGGTTGGTGGAGGATTATGGGTGGGTGAGCGTGTATAGGTTGGGGGATGGGTGAGGGATGTGTGTGTGTGTGTGTGTGTGTGTGTGTGTGTGGATTCGGAATGTGTGAGTGGTTTGGGGGAGATTGTGGGTGGGGGTGTGTGCAAGTGGGGGAAATGTTGATGGGTGCTGGTATTGTGTGTTGGTAGATGCGGGATGTTGGCGGGGATATATGTGGGTGGGGGATGTGTGGTTGGGGGATGTGTGTTTGGCTGGGTTGTTGGGGTGTGGGTGGGTGGTGGAGGATATGTGGGTGGATGAGTGTTGGTCGGTGGAGGATGTGTGTTGTGGTGGGAAGATGTGTGGAGGTGGGGGATGTATGGATGGGTGATGGTTGGGTGGGTGTGTGTATGTGTGCCTTGGGGTGTGTGTGGGTGGGAATGTGTGGGGGGATGTGTGGTGAATGGGAGATGTGTGTGTGGGTGGAGAGATGTGTGTAGGAGGGGGTGTGGGTGGGTGTGGGTTGTGGGGGATGGGTCAAAATGTGGGAGAATGTATTTGTGCCTGGGTGTGTGTGTGTGGTTGGGTGGGGTTATGTGTGTGTGGGGGATATCTGGGTGTATTGGGGATGAGTGGGGGATGTGTCTCATAACGTGGTAATATGCATTGTTTACGTTTACAACATTCTTTTGACAATGTTTTTTTTTTTCCTATGTAGATGCGTTATGCTCTATTGATGAACGAAAGATGAGTGATTGGAAGGGCCGAATGTAATACGGGCCTGCGTGCTCAAAAGAACAGGCTCTATGTACCCCTTAAACACTCTTTTTCTCGTAGCAATTGACATCTTTTATTGGTCATTATGTTATTCATCTGGCAAAAGGCTACCTTCACCATGGCGATTCTTGTTCTAATCTCTTCAAGGCATGTTATGATTGTTCCGAGATAATTGTACTGAGTCACTTGTTTAAGAATATCCCCATTTACTTGTATATTACATTTTGAAAATAAAGTCCGTTCCTTCGTTCGTTCGTTCATTCGTTCGTTCGTTCCTTCATTCGTACCCTAGTTCACCGATTGGTATGAGGTCGAATCCTAGTTCACCGATTGGTATGAGGCCGAATCTCCCTTGTCCATAGGTAATCAACCACCAAGCGGTGCATTACTTGCCAGCCTATCAGCCTGTTCATTCCCCCACACTCCCGCATGGCCAGGGCAAAATATTCATACAATTATCACAATATGTGACCTCTGAAGCGAGGTGAGCCACTCCACATGAAAAATTCCTTTCTCAACTTTACTAAGCATAGTCCTTGAGTTCGTGATGAAGACAATGTGTGTTGCAGTGGTCTCCTCTAACCAACGAAATGCCGCTGTGACTGCCTCAACCTCCATTCTCATGCTGGAGGTCCAGGCCTGTTATGCCATTCTCACCTTTTTCAAGAATCGTCCATTAGTCTTCGCAATGAAACCCCAACCACTCCGTCTGTTTCTCACCACTTACCCATCGGTGTAGATGACTATGTCCCCTTGATGTGTGCTACTCTGGATCAGTTGTTGCACCTCAAACTCTGTGCGGTCCGCTGCTCATTCTCTGCACTCACGACCCAGTGTTATTATTACATTGTGCCACTCTGTCATGTCTTCCGGAACTTCAACTCACTCTCTTTCACGACTGATGGTCTATAGATCACAGACCTGATGTATACATATTTCTGCCTGTGCCATCCAGGACCTGCCTCGTCTCAGTCTATGACCTTGGCCATGTCCATGGCTTCAATCAGGGAGTGATCCCTATCTGCAGCAACTCTCATGTACCATTTGGCTTGAAGGACCTTATGCCTGTCCGCCATTGTTGATAGTGCCAGGATATGCCTCGTGCATATAACTGGTGTGCCCTTTGTGAACCCCAGAATCACCTGCTTGGGCGCATTGTGTATGCGCTCCAACCTGTCAAGCTGGCTCTTTGATACTGTCAGGAACTCTAAACCATACTCAGTGACATAAATTATGAACTGCTGAAAGAGCCTGTAAAGCATCCTCTGCTCTACCTCGCTTGCTTGCCCTCAAAGCATTAAGTCCCCTACCAGCCTTCACCAACAAAACCTCCACATGATCCTTAAAAGACAAACACTTATCGAAGGTGATACCCAAGTACTTCAATTTACTCTCTCTTCTAAGAGGACATCCATTCAATATAATACATGTGACATTTGCCTTCACAATCCGGTTATCCAGGGAGTACCACACAACCGATGCCTTGTCTGGGGTTATAACTGCTCCGGCGTCCCTGCACCACTCTGTCACCCCGTTTACTGTCACCTGTATATCTGCAGCCAAATTTCCCTTATCTCTGCCCTGTCTGTACACTAGCATATCATCTGCATAAGTCAAGATTCTGCCAACACCTCATAAAGGACTACCACAACCCATCTGACAAGGCAAGGGCAGACCTCCATGTCCAACAGAGTGTTATATCAACCGATCATAACTAACCCTGATATCCTCCAGGTCAAGAGCTACCGCCAATGTCAATTGTTTATCCTGGAAGCCCTCATAGACATCAAATGCTAAATTTCTCATGTGTCATTCCCAGACCGGTAGCTTCCGAACCCTTTTGGAAAGTAGATTATGATTTTCCAAATGTGGCTGGAACCTGCGGGCTACTATCTTTTCGAGGACTTTCCCAAAGGTGTTGTGCAGGGTTATGATTCCATGTCCATTAAGTCTGGGGTGGATATATCTTTTCGAGGACTTTCCCAAAGGTGTTGTGTGGGTTATGATTCCATGTCCATTAAGTCTGGGGTGGATATTTCTTTTCGAGGACTTTCCCAAAGGTGTTGTGTGGGTTATGATTCCATGTCCATTAAGTCTGGGGTGGATATTTCTTTTCGAGGACTTTCCCAAAGGTGTTGTGTGTGCAGGGTTATGATTCGATGTTCATTAAGTCTGGGGTGGATATTTCTTTTCGAGGACTTTCCCAAAGGTGTTGTGTGGGTTATGATTCCATGTCCATTATGTCTGGGGTGGATATTTCTTTTCGAGGACTTTCCCAAAGGTGTTGTGTGGGTTATGATTCCATGTCCATTAAGTCTGGGGTGGATATTTCTTTTCGAGGACTTTCCCAAAGGTGTTGTGCAGGGTTATGATTCGATGTCCATTAAGTCTGGGGTGGATATTTCTTTTCGAGGACTTTCCCAAAGGTGTTGTGTGGGTTATGATTCCATGTCCATTAAGTCTGGGGTGGATATTTCTTTTCGAGGACTTTCCCAAAGGTGTTGTGTGGGTTATGATTCCATGTCCATTAAGTCTGGGGTGGATATATCTTTTCGAGGACTTTCCCAAAGGTGTTGTGTGGGTTATGATTCCATGTCCATTAAGTCTGGGGTGGATATTTCTTTTCGAGGACTTTCCCAAAGGTGTTGTGCAGGGTTATGATTCGATGTCCATTAAGTCTGGGGTGGATATTTCTTTTCGAGGAGTTTCCCAAAGGTGTTGTGTGGGTTATGATTCCATGTCCATTACGTCTGGGGTGGATATATCTTTTCGAGGACTTTCCCAAAGGTGTTGTGTGGGTTATGATTCGATGTCCATTAAGTCTGGGGTGGATATATCTTTTCGAGGACTTTCCCAAAGGTGTTGTGCAGGGTTATGATTCCATGTCCATTAAGTCTGGGGTGGATATATCTTTTCGAGGACTTTCCCAAAGGTGTTGTGTGGGTTATGATTCCATGTCCATTAAGTCTGGGGTGGATATTTCTTTTCGAGGACTTTCCCAAAGGTGTTGTGTGGGTTATGATTCCATGTCCATTAAGTCTGGGGTGGATATATCTTTTCGAGGACTTTCCCAAAGGTGTTGTGTGGGTTATGATTCCATGTCCATTAAGTCTGGGGTGGATATATCTTTTCGAGGACTTTCCCAAAGGTGTTGTGTGGGTTATGATTCCATGTCCATTAAGTCTGGGGTGGATATATCTTTTCGAGGACTTTCCCAAAGGTGTTGTGCAGGGTTATGATTCCATGTCCATTAAGTCTGGGGTGGATATATCTTTTCGAGGAGTTTCCCAAAGGTGTTGTGCAGGGTTATGATTCGATGTCCATTAAGTCTGGGGTGGATATTTCTTTTCGAGGAGTTTCCCAAAGGTGTTGTGTGGGTTATGATTCCATGTCCATTACGTCTGGGGTGGATATATCTTTTCGAGGACTTTCCCAAAGGTGTTGTGTGGGTTATGATTCGATGTCCATTAAGTCTGGGGTGGATATATCTTTTCGAGGACTTTCCCAAAGGTGTTGTGTGGGTTATGATTCCATGTCCATTAAGTCTGGGGTGGATATATCTTTTCGAGGACTTTCCCAAAGGTGTTGTGCAGGGTTATGATTCCATGTCCATTAAGTCTGGGGTGGATATATCTTCAGAAATGTACACAATATGGAAGGAATCATCATTGGAGAAAAAAACACCAACAGCATTAGATATGCAGATGATACTATATTGACTGCACTCAATGAGCAGGATCTGCAACATTTAGCACATGTGGTTGCTGCACACAGTGAGCAACTAGGGTTAGAATTAAATTGTAAGAAGACAAGATTATGGTAGTCACTAGGAAGAACGAAATACCACAATGTAATATACAAGTAAATGGGGATATTCTTAAACAAGTCATTCAGTACAATTATCTCGGAACAATCATAACATGTGGTAGGAGATGCCTTGAAGAGATTAGAACAAGAATCGCCATGGTGAAGGTAGCCTTTTGCCAGATGAAAAACATAATGACCAATAAAAGATGTCAATTGCTACGAGAAAAAGAGTGTTTAAAGGGTACATAGAGCCTGTTCTTTTGTATGGATGTGAAACTTGGACAATGTGCAGTCAAGCTGAAAAACATCTGATGGCTGTGGAAATGTAGTTTCTGAGAAAAATGCAATAATACCATGGACAGACAGAAAAACCAATGACCAAGTCCTACAAGAATCAAATGAAAATCGTAAATCGATTAGAGAAATTAGACGTAGACAGTCAACATTTTTTCGGCATCTTATTAGAAGAAATAAATTGGAGAACTTGGTGACAACTGGCAAGATCGAGGGGAAGAGAACAAGGGGAAGGCAGAGAAGTAAATACCTGGATGGCTTGACCACATGGCATGGACGAGACAAGAACACTGAGCTGATCCACGACACTGGCAATCGAGTGAAATGGCGAATCATGACCGCCCACGCTTATCGGCATGGCACATGATAGATGATGGATGGATTATATCCACTTTATGCGCAGCCGTATGAGGGTGGGCGTTGTACTTTTGAGAAAAGTCCCCAGGATTTCGATCATATCATTGGCTTCAATTTATTCACTTGCATGTAACTATATCGAGTACTCGTGAGTGTTACGCCGTTTTGGAAATGCACCAGTATACGGACCTTGATATCCCAAAAGATTGTCATCATGATATTCCCATCCAATTCCAGCGTCTGGAATGTTTTCTTAACCTCCGACAAAGGGTGTGTCCTATGCATGGACTGCCTCTTACTTTCTGGTTCCTAATAATGCACCCAGGACTCGTCTCCTATCATAATTTGATGGAGAAAAGCATCTCCTCTAGCATGAAAGTCCAAATGCTCCTGACAAATCATCTGCGGTGCACGTTTTTGATCATCCGACAGCTGTCTTGGGACCCATCTGTTACACACTTTTCTATAACAAAGGCCATCGTGGATAATTGTGTCCGCAGCACGGTGACTTGTGTTGAAATCCGCGGCTATGCCATCAATAGTTAGACGCCTGTTGTCATATGTCATGTACTAACTGGTCGATAAACCTTTTCGCTGTGTCAGTTGCTACATTTCCTTGTTTCCCACCAAGCGATTCATCAATGACGCCTTGTCTTCCATTACGATATCTTTCTACTCACTAATACTCCAGCCTGACTCAAACAACTGTCTCCATACTGAACAGTCATTCTTCTATAGATTTCTCAAGGTTGCACAACTTATAACCAAATAGAAGAAAAACATCGTTCTTCCACGGTGCAAGTAGATAGTGGGGCAGCCATTTTGTAACTACTATTGTGCATACGCACACTGCTCTGTCCTCACGACCTCTACATGGGGTATTGCTTAAGAGCTAGCTTGTCTCCTTAAATAAGATTTTCCGTTGTACATTCTCCTCCATGTTAGTTGCATATCCTTTACAGAACGTCGCAGTCACCCCCAGCATTTGTTTCGCTCTCTTTCATGTACTTTAGTATACAATTCCTATAACTTAATTACCTTCTCTCGACAGGTATACAAATAATATAGAGTGACGAACAGACAGGCAGACTGATATAGAAAGAGAGAGAGAGAGAGAGAGAGAGAGAGAGAGAGAGAGAGAGAGAGAGAGAGAGAGAGAGAGAGAGAAATCAAATCAAATCAAATCAACTTTTTTTTTTTATTAGAGAGAGAGAGAGACAGAAAGAGAGAGAGAGAGAGAGACAGCAAGAGAGAGAGAGAGAGAGAGAGAGAGAGAGAGAGAGAGAGAGAGAGAGAGAGAGAGAGAGAGAGAGATCAAATCAAATCAAATCAAATCAAATCAACTTTATTTTTTTTTTATTAGAGAGAGAGAGAGAGAGAGAGAGAGAGAGAGAGAGAGAGAGAGAGAGAGAGAGAGAGAGAGGAGAGAGAGAGAGAGAGAGAGTAGACACTTACTTGTAGACATTGTTGTGATATTTGTTATAACTGCCCAATGCGATGCACGTGCCGAGGCCGACTCCATAAGAGAAGAGGACCTGAGAGACTGCGTCCACCCAGACCTGGACAGAGAAACACTCCAGAGACATGTTGATGCTTCCAACTCCGCACATGACAACAACATTTTTAGCTTACGCCAATACACTGTACATATATTGTTATGTTTATAACAACAAACACTCAATACA
Source organism: Cepaea nemoralis (assembly GCA_014155875.1). NCBI lineage: Eukaryota > Metazoa > Mollusca > Gastropoda > Stylommatophora > Helicidae > Cepaea > Cepaea nemoralis. Next base: position 591,297 of record JACEFZ010022817.1, read on the forward strand.
ATGTCGTGATTATAACAACAAACACTCAATACAATGTCGTGATTATAACAACAACCACTCAATACAATGTCGTGATTATAACAACAAACACTCAATACAATGTCGTGATTATAACAACAAACACTCAATACAATAACGTGATTATAACAACAAACACTCAATACAATGTCGTGATTATAACAACAAACACTCAATACAATGTGGTGATTATAACAACAAGCACTCAATACAATGTGGTGATTATAACAACAAACACTCAATACAATGTCGTGATTATAACAACAAACACTCAATACAATGTCGTGATTATAACAACAAACACTCAATACAATGTCGTGATTATAACAACAAACACTCAATACAATGTCGTGATTATAACAACAAACACTCAATACAATATCGTGATTACAACAACAACCACTCAAGACAATGTCGTGATTATAACAACAAATACTCAATACAATGTCGTGATTATAACAACAAACACTCAATACAATGTCGTGATTATAACAACAAACACTCAATACAATATCGTGATTATAACAATAAACACTCAATACAATGTCGTGATTATAACAACAAACACCCAATACAATATCGTGATTATAACAACAAACACTCAATACAATATCGTGATTATAACAACAACCACTCAAGACAATGTCGTGATTATAACAACAAACACTCAATACAATGTCGTGATTATAACAACAAACACTCAATACAATGTCGTGATTATAACAACAAACACTCAATACAATGTCGTGATTATAACAACAAACACTCAATACAATAACGTGATTATAACAACAAACACTCAATACAATGTCGTGATTATAACAACAAACACTCAATACAATGTCGTGATTATAACAACAAACACCCAATACAATGTCGTGATTATAACAACAAACACTCAATACAATGTCGTGATTATAACAACAAACACTTAATACAATGTCGTGATTATAACAACAAACACTCAGTACAATGTCGTGATTATAACAACAAACACTCAATACAATGTCGTGATTATAACAACAAACACTCAATACAATATCGTGATTATAACAACAAACACTCAAGACAATGTCGTGATTATAACAACAAACACTCAATACAATGTCGTGATTATAACAACAAACACTCAATACAATGTCGTGATTATAACAACAAACACTCAATACAATGTCGTGATTATAACAACAAACACTCAATACAATGTCGTGATTATAACAACAAACACTCAATACAATGTCGTGGTTATAACAACAAACACTCAATACATTGTCGTGATTATAACAACAAACACTCAATACAATGTCGTGATTATAACAACAAACACTCAATACAATGACGTGATTATAACAACAAACACTCAATACAATGTCGTGATTATAACAACAAACACTCAATACAATGTCGTGATTATAACAACAAACACTCAATACAATGTCGTGGTTATAACAACAAACACTCAATACAATGACGTGATTATAACAACAAACACTCAATACAATGTCGTGATTATAACAACAAACACTCAATACAATGTCGTGATTATAACAACAAACATTCAATACAATGTCGTGGTTATAACAACAAACACTCAATACAATGACGTGATTATAACAACAAACACTCAATACAATATCGTGATTATAACAACAAACACTCAATACAATGTCGTGGTTATAACAACAAACACTCAATACAATGACGTGATTATAACAACAAACACTCAATACAATGTCGTGGTTATAACAACAAACACTCAATACAATGACGTGATTATAACAACAAACACTCAATACAATGTCGTGATTATAACAACAAACACTCAATACAATGCCGTGATAAGCAGTCAACATGTGGTCATATTTATAACAACAACGATTCAATATAATATTACATTTATAACAACAAGCTCAGAATAATATCAAGCTCTTAGAGTCATCACAGGAGGGATGAGATCAATCCCTATAGTAGCAATGGAGAAAATGGGGAGGACACAAGCACTGAGAGAACGCAGAGATACAAAAGCACTAATTATCTAATACAAGCAGACAAGTTCCTCAGCTTGCCAGGCCACCCTATGAAGAACCGATTTGAAAACTTAGCTATGGGGCGGTTGAAAAGAAGTAGTTTTATCCACCAGGCCAAACGACTCTACAGAGAAACCACCGATCTTCCCATAGTTGGTATCCCACTGACAACTATTCCAGAGCGAACTCCATGGAAAGATGAACATAGACTATCGCTACATATCCAGACAAAAGTGAGAGGAATATTTGACAAGGAAGAACAGAACAGTGTATAGCGCAGAACAGCCACTGTCAGCTTCCTTCATGACGAATACCCACAGGATCTCTGGATCCGAGTCTAAACAGATGGTCAGCGCAAAATGCTGTTCGAAATGGAGGAGAGGGAGTGTATATAGAATACCCAAATAATACTAGGGACACAGCCAGAGTACCGACAGGAAAGTACTGCCATAACTATGATGCTGAAATTGAGGCAATCAAGATAGCAATAGAGAAATTACAAAATACAAGCCATGGTAGACAACCTGTGGTGATATTGACAGATGCAAAATCAGTAATAGAGGCACTCCTGTCTGGGAAATTACCAGTTTTAAGGACACTACTTTCTGAACTTAGCAGTTAGCATAAGGTCACCATACAGTGGATACCATCCTACTGTGGAGTACCCGGAAACGATAGAGCTGATCGACTGGCTAAGGAAGGAGCAAAAGAAGAACAGCCTGATGTGTCCAATACATTCCACCAAAAGAAAAGAATGATCAAATCAGTCAGAAGGCCACCAAGACCCAACTCAAGACGACTACCACGTTATGGACAGACCAGAACACGTCATTCTTCTGCGCCTCAGACCAGAACACGTCATTCTTCTGCGCCTCAGAACAGGACACAATAGATTACGCAACCACATGTATACAAAATTCAAGATTGGTGAATCAGCCATGTGCACATGTGGATTGGCATCGCAGACAGCAGAGCACATACTCCAGGACTGCCCAAACTACAACATATCCAGGCGAACCTTCTGGCCTAGAGAGACAACAGTGGAAGATAAACTCTATGGACCGCAAAGTGAACTAAACAAGACTGTTAGATTCATACAAGAGACAACATTGCAGTTATAGACATATTTCAAGCGAACGAAAGAAGAAGAAGAAGGATATCGTGGTTATAACAACGAATACTTAAAAGAGATTCACGTGTTTAACATCATATACTCTAGAGAACGTCACGTCTATAACTAAATAAAATCAAAATGCTTGCAGGTGTAACAGAAAGTAACCACGATTTAACGTTAACATAATTTCCTAAAACTATTTTCATATGATTATATTGGTAAAATAACAGGATCGATTAAAGTATATGTTTGTCTCTTCTGAAATACGCAGACTATTTGCCTACTTAAGCACAATTTACAGTCAACCAAAGACGGGTTTAATATAAGGGCAGTTAACTTACTGATCTGTGTCTGACCACGGGAATATCATCATCATCATCTTTTGCCATGCCGGTAAACGTGGGCGGTCTTGTTTTGCCATCTTATTTGATCACCAGAGTCGTGGATCAGATCAATGTTCTTGTCTGACCATACAACGTAGCTAAGTCATCCAGGTATTTACTTCTCAGCCCTCCCCTTGCTTTCTTCCCCTCGATCTTGCCAGTTGTCACCAAGTTCTCCAATTTATTTCTTCTTATAACGTGAACAAAATATTATGACTGTCTACGTCTAATTTTTCTAATCAGTTTACGGTTTTCATTTGTTTCTTGCAGGACTTGGTCATTGGTCTATCTGTCTTTCCACGGTATTATTTGCATTTTTCTAGGAAACCACATTTCCATAGCCATCAGATGTTTTTCAGCTTGACTGCTCATTGTCCACTCTTCACATTCATACAAAAGAATATGTTCTATGTAGCACCTCAACAGTCTTTTTCTCGTTGCAAATGACATCTTTTTATTGGTCAGTATGTTTTTCATCTTGCAGAAGACTGCGTTTGCCATGGGAATTATTGTTCTAATCTTTTCAAGACATCTCCCATCAGATGTCATGACTGTTCCGAGATAATTATACCGATTCACTTGTTTATAAGCATATTCCCATTTATTTGTATATTACATTGTGGTATTTCCTTCTCCTTAGTGACGACCATAATCTGTGTCTTCTTAAAATTTAATTCTAACCAAAGTCACAGGAATATACCACAGACATGACCTTTGATACACGTATCTGACCATTGGAAGATAGCACAGACATGACCACTGATACATGTGTCTGACTATGGGAAGATAGCACAGACATGACCACTGATACATGTGTCTGACCACGGGAAGATAGCACAGATATCACCACTGATACATGTGTCTGACTATGGGAAGATAGCACAGATATCACCTCTGATACATGTGTCTGACCACGGGAAGATAGCACAGACAAGACCACTGATACATGTGTCTGACCACGGGAAGATAGCACAGACATGACCACTGATACATGTGTCTGACCACGGGAAGATAGCACATACATGACCACTGATACATGTGTCTGACCACGGGAAGATAGCACAGACATGACCACTGATACATGTGTCTGACTATGGGAAGATAGCACAGATATCACCTCTGATACATGTGTCTGACCACGGGAAGATAGAACAGACATGACCACTGATACATGTGTCTTACCACGGGAAGATAGCACAGACATGACCACTGCTAAATGTGTCTTACCACGGGAAGAGAGCACAGACATGACCACTGATACATGTGTCTGACCACGGGAAGATAGCACAGACATGACCACTGATACATGTGTCTGACTATGGGAAGATAGCACAGACATGGCCACTGATACATGTGTCTGACCACGGGAAGGTAGCACAGACATGTCCACTGATACATGTGTCTGACTATGGGAAGATAGCACAGATATCACCACTGATACATGTGTCTGACCACGGGAAGATAGCACAGACATGACAACTGATACATGTGTCTGACTATGGGAAAATAGCACAGATAACACCACTGATAAATGTGTCTGACCACGGGAAGATAGCACAGATATCACCACTGATACATGTGTCTGACTATGGGAAGATAGCACAGACAAGACCACTGATACATGTGTCTGACCACGGGAAGATAGCACAGACATGACCACTGATACATGTGTCTGACCACGCGAAGATAGCACAGACAAGACCACTGATACATGTGTCTTACCACGGGAAGATAGCACAGACATGACCACTGATACATGTGTCTGACCACGGGAAGATAGCACAGACATGACCACTGATACATGTGTCTGACCACGGGACAATAGCACAGACAAGACCACTGATACATGTGTCTGACCACGGGAAGATAGCACAGACATGACCACTGATACATGTGTCTGACTATGGGAAGATAGCACAGATATCACCACTGATGCATGTGTCTGACCACGGGAAGATAGCACAGACATGACCACTGATACATGTGTCTGACCACGGGAAGATAGCACAGACAAGACCACTGATACATGTGTCTGACTATGGGAAGATAGCACAGATATCACCACTGATACATGTGTCTGACCACGGGAAGATAGCACAGACAAGACCACTGATACATGTGTCTGACCACGGGAAGATAGCACAGACATGTCCACTGATACATGTGTCTGACTATGGGAAGATAGCACAGATATCACCACTGATACGTGTGTCTGACCACGGGAAGATAGCACAGACATGACCACTGATACATGTGTCTGACCACGGGAAGGTAGCACAGACATGACCACTGATACATGTGTCTGACCACGGGAAGATAGCACAGACAAGACCACTGATACATGTGTCTGACCACGGGAAGATAGCACAGACATGACCACTGATACATGTGTCTGACCACGGGAAGATAGCACAGACAAGACCACTGATACATGTGTCTGACCACGGGAAGGTAGCACAGACAAGACCACTGATACATGTGTCTGACTATGGGAAGATAGCACAGATATCACCACTGATACATGTGTCTGACCACGGGAAGATAGCACAGACATGACCACTGATACATGTGTCTGACCACGGGAAGATAGCACAGACAAGACCACTGATACATGTGTCTGACCACGGGAAGATAGCACAGACATGACCACTGATACATGTGTCTGACTATGGGAAGATAGCACAGATATCACCACTGATGCATGTGTCTGACCACGGGAAGATAGCACATTCATGACCACTGATACATGTGTCTGACCACGGGAAGACAGCACAGATATCACCACTGATACATGTGTCTGACTATGGGAAGATAGCACAGATATCACCACTGATGCATGTGTCTGACCACGGGAAGATAGCACAGACAAGACCACTGATACATGTGTCTGACCACGGGAAGATAGCACAGACATCACCACTGATACATGTGTCTGACCACGGGAAGATAGCACAGACAAGACCACTGACTGATACATGTGTCTGACCACGGGAAGATAGCACAGACATGACCACTGATACATGTGTCTGACCACGGGAAGATAGCACAGACAAGACCACTGATACATGTGTCTGACTATGGGAAGATAGCACAGACATGACCTCTGATACATGTGTCTGACTATGCGAAGATAGCACAGACATGACCACTGATACATGTGTCTGACCACGGGAAGATAGCACAGACAAGACCACTGATACATGTGTCTGACTATGGGAAGATAGCACATATATCACCACTGATACGTGTGTCTGACCACGGGAAGATAGCACAGACATGACCACTGATACATGTGATCTGACCACGGGAAGATAGCACAGACATGACCACTGATACATGTGTCTGACCACGGGAAGATAGCACAGACAAGACCACTGATACATGTGTCTGACTATGGGAAGATAGCACAGATATCACCACTGATAAATGTGTCTGACCACGGGAAGATAGCACAGATATCACCACTGATACATGTGTCTGACCACGGGAAGATAGCACAGACATGACCACTGATACATGTGTCTGACCACGGGAAGATAGCACAGACAAGACCACTGATACATGTGTCTGACCACGGGAAGATAGCACAGACATGACCACTGATACATGTGTCTGACCACGGGAAGATAGCACAGACATGACCACTGATACATGTGTCTGACCACGGGAAGATAGCACAGACAAGACCACTGATACATGTGTCTGACCACGGGAAGATAGCACAGACATGACAACTGATACATATGTCTGACTATGGGAAGACAGCACAGATATCACCACTGATACATGTGTCTGACCACGGGAAGATAGCACTGTCATGACCACTGATACATGTGTCTGACTATGGGAAGATAGCACAGACATGACCACTGATACATGTGTCTGACTATGGGAAGATAGCACAGATATCAGGACTGATAAATGTGTCTGACCACGGGAAGATAGCACAGATATCACCACTGATACATGTGTCTGACTATGGGAAGATAGCACAAACATGAGCACTGATACATGTGTCTGACTATGGGAAGATAGCACAGATATCACCACTGATACATGTGTCTGACCACGGGAAGATAGCACAAACATGAGCACTGATACATGTGTCTGACTATGGGAAGATAGCACAGATATCACCACTGATACATGTGTCTGACCACGGGAAGATAGCACAGACAAGACCACTGATACATGTGTCTGACCACGGGAAGATAGCACAGACGTGACCACTGATACAAGTGTCTGACTATGGGAAGATAGCACAGATATCACCACTGATACGTGTGTCTGACCACGGGAATATAGCACAGACATGACCACTGATACATGTGTCTGACTATGGGAAGATAGCACGGATATCACCACTGATACATGTGTCTGACCACGGGAAGATAGCACAGACATGACCACTGATACATGTGTCTGACTATGGGAAGATAGCACAGATATCACCACTGATACGTGTGTCTGACCACGGGAAGATAGCACAGACAAGACCACTGATACATGTGTCTGACCACGGGAAGATAGCACAGACATGACCACTGATACATGTGTCTGACTATGGGAAGATAGCACAGATATCACCACTGATACATGTGTCTGACCACGGGAATATAGCATAGACATGACCACTGATACATGTGTCTGACTATGGGAAGATAGCACAGACATGACCACTGATACATGTGTCTGACCACGGGAAGATAGCACAGATATCACCACTGATACATGTGTCTGACTATGGGAAGATAGCACAGATATCACCTCTGATACATGTGTCTGACCACGGGAAGATAGAACAGACATGACCACTGATACATGTGTCTGACCACGGGAAGATAGCACAGACATGACCACTGATACATGTGTCTGACCACGGGAAGATAGCACAGACGTGACCACTGATACATGTGTCTGACTATGGGAAGATAGCACAGACATGGCCACTGATACATGTTTCTGACTATGGGAAGGTAGCACAGACATGTCCACTGATACATGTGTCTGACCACGGGAAGATAGCACAGATATCACCACTGATACATGTGTCTGACCACGGGAAGATAGCACAGACATGACCACTGATGCATGTATCTGACAATGGGAAGATAGCACATATATCACCACTTATACATGTGTCTGACCACGGGAAGATAGCACAGACATGACCACTGATACATGTGTCTGACTATGGGAAGATAGCACAGATATCACCACTGATGCAAGTGTCTGACCACGGGAAGATAGCACAGACATGACCACTGATACATGTGTCTGACCACGGGAAGATAGCACAGACATGACCACTGATACATGTGTCTGACCACGGGACGATAGCACAGACATGACCACTGATACATGTGTCTGACCACGGGAAGATAGCACAGACAAGACCACTGATACATGTGTCTGACTATGGGAAGATAGCACAGACATGACCTCTGATACATGTGTCTGACTATGCGAAGATAGCACAGACATGACCACTGATACATGTGTCTGACCACGGGAAGATAGCACAGACAAGACCACTGATACATGTGTCTGACTATGGGAAGATAGCACATATATCACCACTGATACGTGTGTCTGACCACGGGAAGATAGCACAGACATGACCACTGATACATGTGTCTGACCACGGGAAGATAGCACAGACATGACCACTGATACATGTGTCTGACCACGGGAAGATAGCACAGACAAGACCACTGATACATGTGTCTGACTATGGGAAGATAGCACAGATATCACCACTGATAAATGTGTCTGACCACGGGAAGATAGCACAGATATCACCACTGATACATGTGTCTGACCACGGGAAGATAGCACAGACATGACCACTGATACATGTGTCTGACCACGGGAAGATAGCACAGACAAGAACCACTGATACATGTGTCTGACCACGGGAAGATAGCACAGACATGACCACTGATACATGTGTCTGACCACGGGAAGATAGCACAGACAAGACCACTGATACATGTGTCTGACCACGGGAAGATAGCACAGACATGACAACTGATACATAGTGTCTGACTATGGGAAGACAGCACAGATATACCACTGATACATGTGTCTGACCACGGGAAGATAGCACTGTCATGACCACTGATACATGTGTCTGACTATGGGAAGATAGCACAGACATGACCACTGATACATGTGTCTGACTATGGGAAGATAGCACAGATATCAGGACTGATAAATGTGTCTGACCACGGGAAGATAGCACAGATATCACCACTGATACATGTGTCTGACTATGGGAAGATAGCACAAACATGAGCACTGATACATGTGTCTGACTATGGGAAGATAGCACAGATATCACCACTGATACATGTGTCTGACCACGGGAAGATAGCACAAACATGAGCCACTGATACATGTGTCTGACTATGGGAAGATAGCACAGATATCACCACTGATACATGTGTCTGACCACGGGAAGATAGCACAGACAAGACCACTGATACATGTGTCTGACCACGGGAAGATAGCACAGACGTGACCACTGATACAGTGTCTGACTATGGGAAGATAGCACAGATATCACCACTGATACGTGTGTCTGACCACGGGAATATAGCACAGACATGACCACTGATACATTGTGTCTGACTATGGGAAGATAGCACGGATATCACCACTGATACATGTGTCTGACCACGGGAAGATAGCACAGACATGACCACTGATACATGTGTCTGACTATGGGAAGATAGCACAGATATCACCACTGATACGTGTGTCTGACCACGGGAAGATAGCACAGACAAGACCACTGATACATGTGTCTGACCACGGGAAGATAGCACAGACATGACCACTGATACATGTGTCTGACTATGGGAAGATAGCACAGATATCACCACTGATACATGTGTCTGACCACGGGAATATAGCACAGACATGACCACTGATACATGTGTCCTGACTATGGGAAGATAGCACAGACATGCACCACTGATACATGTGTCTAACCACGGGAAGATAGCACAGATATCACCACTGATACATGTGTCTGACTATGGGAAGATAGCACAGATATCACCACTGATACATGTGTCTGACCACGGGAAGATAGCACAGACATGACCACTGATACATGTGTCTGACCACGGGAAGATAGCACAGACATGACCACTGATACATGTGTCTGACCTACTGGGAAGATAGCACAGACTATCACCACTGATACATGTGTCTGACTATCGGGAAGATAGCACAGACATGACCACTGATACATGTGTCTGACTACGGGAAGATAGCACAGACATGTCCACTGATACATGTGTCTGACCTACGGGAAGATAGCACAGATATCACCACTGATACATGTGTCTGACCACGGGAAGATAGCACAGACATGACCACTGATACATGTAGTCTGACTAATGGGAAGATAGCACAGATATCACCACTGATACATGTGTCTGACCACGGGAAAGATAGCACAGACATGACCACTGATACATGTGTCTGACTATGGGAAGATAGCACAGATATCACCACTGATAAATGTGTCTGACCACGGGAAGATAGCACAGACATGACCACTGATACATGTGTCTGACTATGGGAAGATAGCACAGACATCACCACTGATACATGTGTCTGACCACGGGAAGATAGCACAGACATGACCACTGATACATGTGTCTGACCACGGGAAGATAGCACAGACATGACCACTGATACATGTGTCTGACCACGGGAAGATAGCACAGACATGACCACTGATACATGTGTCTGACTATGGGAAGATAGCACAGACATGACCACTGATACATGTGTCTGACTATGGGAAGATAGCACAGACATGACCACTGATACATGTGTCTGACTATGGGAAGATAGCACAGATATCACCACTGATACATGTGTCTGACTATGGGAAGATAGCACAGATATCACCACTGATACATGTGTCTGACTATGGGAAGATAGCACAGATATCACCACTGATGCATGTGTCTGACCACGGGAAGATAGCACAGACATGACCACTGATACATGTGTCTGACCACGGGAAGATAGCACAGACAAGACCACTGATACATGTGTCTGACTATGGGAAGATATCACAGATATCACCACTGATGCATGTGTCTGACCACGGGAAGATAGCACAGACATGACCACTGATACATGTGTCTGACTATGGGAAGATAGCACAGGATATCACCACTGATACATGTGTCTGACCACGGGAAGATAGCACAGACATGACCACTGATACATGTGTCTGACTATGGGAAGATAGCACAGACATGACCACTGATACATGTGTCTGACCACGGGAAGATAGCACAGATATCACCACTGATACATGTGTCTGACTATGGGAAGATAGCACAGATATCACCTCTGATACATGTGTCTGACCACGGGAAGATAGCACAGACATGCACCACTGATACATGTGTCTGACCACGGGAAGATAGCACAGACATGACCACTGATACATGTGTCTGACTATGGGAAGATAGCACAGATATCACCACTGATACATGTGTCTGACCACGGGAAGATAGCACAGACATGACCACTGATACATGTGTCTGACTATGGGAAGATAGCACAGATATCACCACTGATACATGTGTCTGACCACGGGAAGATAGCACAGACATCACCACTGATACATGTGTCTGACCACGGGAAGATAGCACAGACATGACCACTGATACATGTGTCTGACTATGGGAAGATAGCACAGATGACCACTGATACATGTGTCTGACCACGGGAAGATAGCACTGTCATGACCACTGATACATGTGTCTGACTATGGGAAGATAGCACAGACATGACCACTGATACATGTGTCTGACTATGGGAAGATAGCACTGATATCACCACTGATAAATGTGTCTAACCACGGGAAGATAGCACAGATATCACCACTGATACATGTGTCTGACTATGGGAAGATAGCACAAATATCACCACTGATACGTGTGTCTGACCACGGGAAGATAGCACAGACATGACCACTGATACATGTGTCTGACCACGGGAAGATAGCACAGACATGACCACTGATACATGTGTCTGACCACGGGAATATAGCACAGACAAGACCACTGATACATGTGTCTGACTATGGGAAGATATCACAGATATCACCACTGATGCATGTGTCTGACCACGGGAAGATAGCACAGACATGACCACTGATACATGTGTCTGACTATGGGAAGATAGCACGGATATCACCACTGATACATGTGTCTGACCACGGGAAGATAGCACAGACATGACCACTGATACATGTGTCTGACTATGGGAAGATAGCACAGACATGACCACTGATACATGTGTCTGACCACGGGAAGATAGCACAGATATCACCACTGATACATGTGTCTGACTATGGGAAGATAGCACTGATATCACCTCTGATACATGTGTCTGACCACGGGAAGATAGCACAGACATGACCACTGATACATGTGTCTGACCACGGGAAGATAGCACAGACATGACCACTGATACATGTGTCTGACTATGGGAAGATAGCACAGATATCACCACTGATACATGTGTCTGACCACGGGAATATAGCACAGACATGACCACTGATACATGTGTCTGACTATGGGAAGATAGCACAGACATGACCACTGATACATGTGTCTGACCACGGGAAGATAGCACAGATATCACCACTGATACATGTGTCTGACTATGGGAAGATAGCACTGATATCACCTCTGATACATGTGTCTGACCACGGGAAGATAGAACAGACATGACCACTGATACATGTGTCTGACCACGGGAAGATAGCACAGACATGACCACTGATACATGTGTCTGACCACGGGAAGATAGCACAGACATGACCACTGATACATGTGTCTGACTATGGGAAGATAGCACAGATATCACCTCTGATACATGTGTCTGACCACGGGAAGATAGAACAGACATGACCACTGATACATGTGTCTGACTATGGGAAGATAGCACAGACATGACCACAGCTACATGTGTCTGACCACGGGAAGATAGCACAGACATGACCTCTGATACATGTGTCTGACTATGCGAAGATAGCACAGACATGACCACTGATACATGTGTCTGACTATGGGAAGATAGCACAGACATGGCCACTGATACATGTTTCTGAATATGGGAAGGTAGCACAGACATGTCCACTGATACATGTGTCTGACTATGGGAAGATAGCACAGATATCACCACTGATACATGTGTCTGACCACGGGAAGATAGCACAGACATGACCACTGATGCATGTGTCTGACAATGGGAAGATAGCACAGATATCACCACTTATACTTGTGTCTGACCACGGGAAGATAGCACAGACATGACCACTGATACATGTGTCTGACTATGGGAAGATAGCACAGATATCACCACTGATGCATGTGTCTGACCACGGGAAGATAGCACAGACATGACCACTGATACATGTGTCTGACCACGGGAAGATAGCACAGACATGACCACTGATACATGTGTCTGACCACGGGAAGATAGCACAGACATGACCACTGATACATGTGTCTGACCACGGGAAGATAGCACAGACAAGACCACTGATACATGTGTCTGACCACGGGAAGATAGCACAGACATGACCACTGATACATGTGTCTGACTATGAGAAGATAGCACAGATATCACCACTGATACATGTGTCTGACCACGGGAATATAGCACAGACATGACCACTGATACATGTGTCTGACTATGGGAAGATAGCACAGACATGACCACTGATACATGTGTCTGACTATGGGAAGATAGCACAGACATGACTGCTGATACATGTGTCTGACTATGGGAAGATAGCACAGATATCACCACTGATACATGTGTCTGAACACGGGAAGATAGCGTGGACATCTCTTACATAATACACTGTTAGTCTGTGACATACATTACACTTACATAATACACTGCCAGTCTGTGACATACATTACACTTACATAATACACTGTCAATGTGTGACATACATTACACTTACATAATACACTGTCATTCTGTGACATACATTACACTTACATAATACACTGTCAATGTGTGACATACATTACACTTACATAATACACTGTCAGTCTGTGACATACATTACACTTACATAATACACTGTCAGTCTGTGACATACATTACACTTACATAATACACTGTCAATGTGTGACATACATTACACTTACATAATACACTGTCAGTCTGTGACATACATTACACTTACATAATACACTGTCAATGTGTGACATACATTACACTTACATAATACACTGTCAGTGTGTGACATACATTACACTTACATAATACACTGTTAGTGTGTGACATACATTACACTTACATAATACACTGTCAGTGTGTGACATACATTACACTTACATAATACACTGTCAGTCTGTGACATACATTACACTTACATAATACACTGTCAATGTGTGACATACATTACACTTACATAATACACTGTCAGTCTGTGACATACATTACACTTACATAATACACTGTCAATGTGTGACATACATTACACTTACATAATACACTGTCAATGTGTGACATACATTACACTTACATAATACACTGTTAGTCTGTGACATACATTACACTTACATAATACACTGTCAGTCTGTGACATACATTACACTTACATAATACACTGTCAATGTGTGACATACATTACACTTACATAATACACTGTCAGTCTGTGACATACATTACACTTACATAATACACTGTCAGTCTGTGACATACATTACACTTACATAATACACTGTCAGTCTGTGAGAACTATTGCATCACACCTCACCTATAATACAATGCCAGTATGACACAGCATTACATTAAAGCTCTCACATTATACACTGACAATTTGAGAGTTATCTATAATCTTACCGTGGAATCTTGAGACAACAATGACATGACGCATCTTACCGGTTTGTGGATCTGTGGTGTTAGGTATAATCTTACCGTGGACTGTCTGTCTGTGGATCTGTGGTGTTAGGTATAATCTTACCGTGGACTGCCATTTTGTGGATCTGTGATGTTAGGTATAATCTTACCGTAGACTGCCATTTTGTGGATCTGTGATGTTAGGTATAATCTTACCGTGGACTGCCATTTTGTGGATCTGTGGTGTTAGGTACAATCTTACCGTGGACTGCCATTTTGTGGATCTGTGATGTTAGGTATAATCTTACCGTGGACTGCCATTTTGTGGATCTGTGATGTTAGGTATAATCTTACCGTGGACTGCCATTTTGTGGATCTGTGATGTTAGGTATAATCTTACCGTGGACTGCCATTTTGTGGATCTGTGGTGTTAGGTACAATCTTACCGTGGACTGCCTGTCTGTGGATCTGTGGTGTTAGGTACAATCTTACCGTGGACTGCCACTATGTGTATCTGTGATGTGAGGTATAATCTTACCGTGAACTCTGCCAGCTTGTGGTTCTGTGGTGTTAGGTCTAATCTTACCGTGGACTGCCATTTTGTGTATCTGTGGTGTTAGGTATACTCTTACCGTGGACTGCCACTATGTGTATCTGTGGTGTGAGGTATAATCTTACCGTCAACTCTGCCAGCTTGTGTATCTGTGGTGTGAGGTATAATCTTACCGTGGACTGCCACTACGTGTATCTGTGGTGTGAGGTATAATCTTACCGTCAACTCTGCCAGCTTGTGTATCTGTGGTGTGAGGTATAATCTTACCGTGGACTGCCAGCTTGTGTATCTGTGGTGTGAGGTATAATCTTACCGTGGACTGCCACTACGTGTATCTGTGGTGTGAGGTATAATCTTACCGTCAACTCTGCCAGCTTGTGTATCTGTGGTGTGAGGTATAATCTTACCGTGGACTGCCAGCTTGTGTATCTGTGGTGTGAGGTATAATCTTACCGTCAACTCTGCCAGCTTGTGTATCTGTGGTGTGAGGTATAATCTTACCGTGGACTGCCACTATGTGTATCTGTGGTGTGAGGTATAATCTTACCGTGGACTGCCTGTCTGTGGATCTGTGATGTTAGGTACAATCTTACCGTGGACTGCCACTATGTGTATCTGTGGTGTGAGGTATAATCTTACCGTGGACTGCCTGTCTGTGGATCTGTGGTGTTAGGTACAATCTTACCGTGGACTGCCTGTCTGTGGATCTGTGGTGTTAGGTATAATCTTACAGTGGACTGTCACTATGTGTATCTGTGGTGTGAGGTATAATCTTACCGTGGACTGCCTGTCTGTGGATCTGTGGTGTTAGGTACAATCTTACCGTGGACTGCCTGTCTGTGGATCTGTGGTGTTAGGTATAATCTTACAGTGGACTGTCACTATGTGTATCTGTGGTGTGAGGTATAATCTTACCGTGGACAGCCATTTTGTGGATCTGTGATGTTAGGTACAATCTTACCGTGGACTGCCTGTCTGTGGATCTGTGGTGTTAGGTACAATCTTACCGTGGACTGCCACTATGTGTATCTGTGATGTGAGGTATAATCTTACCGTGAACTCTGCCAGCTTGTAGTTCTGTGGTGTTAGGTCTAATCTTACCGTGGACTGCCATTTTGTGTATCTGTGGTGTTAGGTATAATCTTACCGTGGACTGCCACTATGTGTATCTGTGGTGTGAGGTATAATCTTACCGTCAACTCTGCCAGCTTGTGTATCTGTGGTGTGAGGTATAATCTTACCGTGGACTGCCACTACGTGTATCTGTGGTGTGAGGTATAATCTTACCGTCAACTCTGCCAGCTTGTGTATCTGTGGTGTGAGGTATAATCTTACCGTGGACTGCCAGCTTGTGTATCTGTGGTGTGAGGTATAATCTTACCGTGGACTGCCACTACGTGTATCTGTGGTGTGAGGTATAATCTTACCGTCAACTCTGCCAGCTTGTGTATCTGTGGTGTGAGGTATAATCTTACCGTGGACTGCCAGCTTGTGTATCTGTGGTGTGAGGTATAATCTTACCGTGGACTGCCACTACGTGTATCTGTGGTGTGAGGTATAATCTTACCGTCAACTCTGCCAGCTTGTGTATCTGTGGTGTGAGGTATAATCTTACCGTGGACTGCCAGCTTGTGTATCTGTGGTGTGAGGTATAATCTTACCGTCAACTCTGCCAGCTTGTGTATCTGTGGTGTGAGGTATAATCTTACCGTGGACTGCCACTATGTGTATCTGTGGTGTGAGGTACAATCTTACCGTGGACTCTGCCAGCTTGTGGATCTGTGGTGTGAGATAGAATCTAATTCCGTCCACCGCTCCTGGCAGGGTCAAGCCACGAATGAGAAGCACAATGAGCAGCATGTAGGGAAACAGTGCAGTGACGTAGACCACCTGTTTTATACACAAAATGACAAGTCAGGTCACAGTCAAGGTTGATTGGTTGGTATACACAATGAATATTTGAGACAGAAGGGAGGGTTCAATGACTAGTGTACACATACAGAGCTCAACGACGGTTGGAGACATAAAAGGTTCAATCATGGTTTGATTCATAAAGGGTGCAATGACGGTTTGATTCATAAAGGGTGCAATGACGGTTTGATTCATAAAGGGTGCAATGACGGTTTGATTCATAAAGGGTTCAATGATGGTTTGATTCATAAAGGGTGCAATGACGGTTTGATTCATAAAGGGTGCAATGACGGTTTGATTCATAAAGGGTTCAATGATGGTTTGATTCATAAAGGGTGCAATGACTAATATCATATGAAGGATTCAATGACTGTTTAAGACATAAAGGGTTCAATGATGGTTTGATTCATAAAGGGTGCAATGACTAATATCATATGAAGGATTCAATGACTGTTTAAGACATAAAGGGTTCAATGATTAATGTAGACATAAAGGGTACAATGACTGTTTGAGTCGTAAAGGGTTCAATGACTAATGTACACATACAGGGTTCAATGATTGTTTGGGTCATATAAGGTTCACTGATTAATTAAAACATTAATTGTTTAATGAATATTTCAGACACAACGGGATAATTGACTAATGTATACATAAAGGGTTCAATGACTATATGAGGCATACAGGGTTAAATGACTATTTGAGGCATACAGGGTTAAATGACTAATGTACATATGAAGGGTTCAATTACTGTTTGAGACATAGAGGGTTCAATGACTATTTGAGACAGACAGGGTTCAATGACTATTTGAGACATAAAGGGTTAAATCACTAATGTACACATAAAGGGTTCAATGACGGTTTGTGACATAAGGGTACAATTACTGTTTAAGACATACAAGGTTTACTGACTGTTTGAGAAATAATTGTTCAATGACTATTTCAGACAGAAAGGGTTCAATGACTAAAGAACCCATAAAGCTTTAATTCACTGTATGAGACATATATGAATATTTGAGCTATAAAGGGTTCAGTGACTATTTGAGACAGAAATGGTTCAATGACTGTTTGAGATATAGAAGCTTCTATGACTGGTTGAGACAGACAGGGTTCGATGACTTTTAAAGATTGAAAGGGTTCAATTACTGTTTGAGGTAGAAAGGGTTCAATGGCTACTTGAGACAGAAAGGGTTTAATGACTATTTGCGACAGAAAGGGTTCAATGACTAATGTACGCATAAAGGGTTCAATGACTAATGTACTCATATGGTGTTCAATGATTGTTTGAGATACAATGGGTTAAATAAATATTTGAGACATAAAGTGTTCAATGACTATTTGAGACATTCAGGGTTCAATGACTAATACACACATAGATGGTTCAATGACTATTTGAGACATTAATGGTTCAACGACTGTTTGATTCATAAAGGATTCAATTACTAATGTACACATAAAGGGTTCAATGACTGTTTTAGACACAAAGGGTTCTTCTTCTTCTTCTTTCTTCTTCTTTCTTCTTCTTTCGTTCGCCTGAAATAAGCCTATAACTGCAATGTTGTCTTTTGTATGAATCCAACAGTCTTTTTTAATTCATTCAGCGGTCCATAGAGTTTATCTTCCACTGTTGTCTCTCTAGGCCAGAAGGTTCGCCTGGATATGTTGTAGTTTGGGCAATCCTGGAGTATGTGCTCTGCTGTCTGCAACGCCAAACCACATGTGCACATGGCTGAGTCACCAATCTTGAATTTTGTATACATGTGGTTGCGTAATCTATTGTGTCCTGTTCTGAGGCGCAGAAGAATGACCTGTTCTGGTCTGTCCATAACGTGGTAGTCGTCTTGAGTAAGGTATAGTGGCCTTCTGACTGATTTGATCATTCTTTTCTTTTGGTGGTATGTAATAGGCACATCAGGTTGTTCTTCTTTTGCTCCTTCCTTAGCCAATCGATCAGCTCTGTCGTTTCCGGGTACTCCACAGTGGGATGGTATCCACTGTATGGTGATCTTACACTACTGCTAAGTTCAGAAAGTAGTGTCCTCAGAACTGGCAATTTTCAAGACAGGAGCACCTCTATTACGGATTTTGCATATGTCAATATCACCACAGGTTGTGTACCATGGCTGGTATTTTGTAATTTCTCTGTGGCTATCTTGATTGCCTCAATTTCAGCATCATAGTTATGGCAGTACTTTCCTGTTGGAATTCTGGCCGTGTCTCTAGTATTATTTGGGTATTCTATGTACACTCCCGCTCCTCCATTTCGAACAGCATTTTGTGCTGACCCATCTGTGTAAACTCGGATCCATAGGTCCTGTGGGTATTCGTCATCAAAGAAGCTGAGAGTGGCTGTTCTGCGCTGTACACTGTTCTGTTCTTCCTTGTCAAATATTCCTCTCACTTTTGACTGGATTTGTAGCGATATTCTATGTTCATCTTTCCACGGGGTTCGCTCTGGAATGGTTGTCAGGGGGATACCAACTATGGGAAGATCGATGGTTTCTCTGCAGAGTTGTTTGGCCTGGTGGATGAAACTACTTCTTTTCAACCGCCCCATAGCTAAGTTTTCAAATCGGTTCTTCATAGGGTGGCCTGGCAAGCTGAGAAACTTTTCTGCTTGTATGAGTGTTTTTGTATCTCTGCGTTCTCTTAAAGCTTGTGTCCTCCCCATTTTCTCCATTGCTACTATAGGGGTTGATCTCATCCCTCCTGTGATGACTCTAAGAGCTTGATTTTGCACCTTGTCCAGCTCCTGCAATGTAGTTTTTGATGCTGAACACCATGCAGTTGACCCGTATTCCAAGTGTGGTCGTATGCTCTGTTGATAAACTTTGCTAAGTATTTTCCCACTGGCTCCCCACGTGGTTCCAGTTAGCTTTCTCAGGATGGCAATTTTCCTTCTGGCTTTTGCTACTGCTTTTTTTATGTGTTTTCTCCATGTCAGCCTGTCGTCGAATGTTACACCAAGGTATGTTGGTTCTTTATCTTCTCTTAGGGGTGTTCCATTTATCTGAATGCTCCCTGCCTTTTGTTTCGGAGAAATGGTAAATAGAGTTGTGCTGCACTTGTCAGTGTTTATGCTGATACACCATCTATCCGCCCATGCAACAAATGTATCTACACCTCTCTGTAGCAATAGGGTGGCCACTGATGCATGTTCATTTGCGCTCCACAAAACCAGGTCATCAGCGTACATTGCCGCTTTAATTCCATCGGGTAGATTAGCAACAAGATCATTGATGAAGATTAGAAAAAGTGTTGGGGACAGGACTCCGCCCTGGGGAACACCGTGACGCAGTAGTACTTTCTTGCTCTTGAGACCGTCTATCTGTACTCGGGCTCTTCTGTTGTGCAAGTATGCTTTTACCCATTTGTACATTCTTCCATTGACTACAGTTTCTCAGTTTCTTCATCAGACCTTCTTTCCAGACTTTGTCAAAGGCTTTCTTCAGATCTATCCAAGCCGCAAGTACCAGCTTCTTCTCTTGGAATGCATCCTCAACTTCTTGAGAGAGGTAGGTTGTCTGATCTTCCGTAGAGTAGCACTGCCTAAAGGCAGCCTGTTGTGGCACAAGGATGTTTTCACTTTCAATGTACCACTGTAGTCTGTGATTAATGACGCGTTCCATTGTTTTGCAGAGACAACTGGTGATGCTAATGGGTCTGTAGCTGGAGGCAATGGAACTGTCTTTCCCAGATTTTAAGAGGGGTATCATGATTGCTTCTCTCCAGACTTGTTGGACACTGCCTAAGGTCCATGTATTATTAAAGATCTGTAGCAGCTTTGCTTTGGCCTCTGTTCCTAGGTTCCTGATCATTTCATTGGAGATACCATCAGCTCCTGGTGATTTTCTCATTTTCACTTTTGATATGGCTAGCTCCAATTCACTGAATGTGATAGGTGTCTCCATAACCTCATGTACAATTTCCTTCTGTCCTGAATTTTGCGATTTCTCTCGAATCTCCTGTTGTTTCTCAGGACTAATTTCAATATTGTTATCTTGTGCGAATGAGTCCGCAAAATGGTCAGCTGCTTGCTTTCCTGTTAAGATGTTTCCGTCTTTATGTAGCGCAATTTTTGAGTTTCTCCCTGTGCCCTCATCGTTAAGCTGTTTTATTAGCCTCCATAACTTCATTGCGTCTCTTTCAAAGTTCAGTGACTCTGTTTTCTCCTGCCAGCTTTTCCGTCTAGCCTGCAGTTGGGCCCTTTGAAATTTGGCTTTTGCGTGCTGTTAAAGGGTTCAATGATTGCTTGAGACATAATAGGTTCGATGAATATATGACACATACAGGGTGCAATGATGAATATTTTAGACATAAAGGGCGCAATGACTAATGTACACATAAAATATTCAATGACTAATATATGCATACATAGTTCAATGACTGTTAGAGACATAAAGGTTTCATTGACTGTTTGAGTCATAAAGGGTTCAATGAATAATGTTCACCTAAAGGATTCAATGACTAATGTACTCATAAAGAGTCCAATGACTTTTGGTGACAGACACGGATACGGTTCAATAAATATTTGAGACATAAAGGATTCAATGACTAATGTACACATAAAGGGTTCAATGACTGTTTGAGACATAAAGGGTTCAATGACTGTTTGAGGCATTAATGGTTCAATTATTATTTTATTCGTAAAGGGTGCAATGACTAATGTACACATAAACAGTTAAATGCCTGTTTGAAAGATAAAGAGTTTAATGACTGTTTGAGACATAAAGGGTTTAATGACTGCTTGAGACATAAAGGGTTCAATAACTGTTTGAGACATAATGGGTGCAATGAATATATGAGGCATAAAGGGGGCAATGACTATTGGGAGAAATAAAAGGTTCAGTGACTAATGTACACATACAGAGTTCAATGACTGTTTGAGACATAAAGGGTCCAATGACTATTTAAGACATAAAGGGTCCAATGACTATTTAAGACATAAAGGGTTCAATGACTAATGTACACATAAAGGATTCAATGACTGTTTGAGACATAAATGTTTCAATGACCGTTTGAGACACAAAAGGTTCAATAAATATTTGAGGCATAAAGTGTTCAATGACTACTTGAGACATAAAAGGTTCAATGACTAATGTACATATACAGGATTCAATGACTAGTTGAGACAGACATGGTTAGATGATTATTTAAGACATAAATGGTTCAATGACTGTTTGAGAAATAGAGGGTTATATGCCTAGTTGAGTCAAACAGGGTTCGGTGACTTTTCGAGGTAGAAAAGGTTCAATGACTGTTTGAGACAGAAAGGGTTCAACGGCTGTTTGAAACAGAAAGGGTTCAGTAACTATTTGAGACAGAAAGGGTTCAATGACTATTTGAGGCTGAAAGAGTTCAATGACTAGTTTAGACAGAAAGGGTTCAGTGACTAATGTACGCATAAACAGTTCAATGACTATTTGAGACAGAAAGGGTTCAATGACTATTTGAGACATAAAGGGTTGCATGAATAATGTACACATACAGGGTTCAATGACGGTTTGAGACATGAAGGGTTCAATTATTGTTTGAGACATAAAGGGTTCACTGACTGTTTGAGAAAGAATTGTTCAATGAATATTTCAGACAGAAAGGGGTCAATGACTAAAGTACCCATAAAGCTTTAATTCACTGTATGTACATATAGGTTTATATGAATATTTGAGGCATAACGGGTTCAATGACTACTTGAGACAGAAATGGTTCAATGACTTTTTGAGACGTAGAGGGTTCTATGACTAGTTGAGTCAGACAGGGTTCAATGACTTTTAAAGATAGAAATGGTTCAATTACTGTTTGGGGCAGAAAGGGTTCAATGGCTGTTTGAGACAGAAAGGGTTCAACGGCTATTTGAAACAGAAAGGGTTCAATGACTTCTGAGAGAGAAAGAGTAACTTGCAGGATTAAATTTATAAGAGTGATGTAACGTGGATTGTTGAACTGATAACACTGAAGTAACTTCTATGGTTGATTTTATAAAATAGATGTAACCTGTTTGGTAGAATTTACAAGGCGCGCATTGGATGGTTAAATTTGTGAGACACGTAACTTGGATTGCTGAATTTATAAAACATGTAAATTTGATGTTTGAATCTATAAAACAGATATTACATGCATAGTTGAATTTATAAAAATTTGTGTAATTTATATTGTGAATTTATAAAATTGATGTAACCTGTTTGGTATAATTTATAAGAAACATGGGAAGGTTAATCTCATAAATCATGTAACTTGGATGGTTGAATTTATAAGACGTCACATGGATGGTTGAATTTATAAAACTTATGTATTTTGTATGGTTGAATTTATAAAATTGATGCTATTTGCATGGTTAAATTTATAAAATTGACGTAACTTGGCAAGTAAAATTTATCAGACATTTAACTTGAGTCTCTGTGGCGAAGTGGTCAAGCCGTTTGACTCGTGCTTCGAAGGTTGTGGGTTCGATTCCGGGCCCCGTCCTTCGGTTTACGAGTTAAATGTTTCGGAGACTCCTGTGGGTCGTCGCTAAAAGCTATGGAGTTCGTGCTTTGTGCGACGCTTTCCGTGCTGCGGAAAGAGACCGAGCCATAGGGAGACTGGGGAGAAATGGACATAGGGGAGAAATGGACCACCCCCTCTCTGGCCCCTGGCTGTGATGCAATGAAAGTGAAACCATAATAAGTTTGTTTTCCACATCAAACATAGTCCGAATTTTTCATTTGCCATCGACTTCCCGCACAGGTCGTTCCCACGCAAAGTTTGAAAAATTTTCTGCACTAAAGTTTCTTTTTCCAGTTCCAGACACCATCGTAAAGCAGACGCATAGTCAGGAATCAGGACAAGGTAATTACGTTAATATCTTTATTTACTTGTTATTTAAGAGTTCATATAAAAAATATAGCATATAATATTAGATTTAAGAGACTTTATGGCTGAATAGTTTAATACATTGATGGGGGAGAAATGGACCGGTTCATTTCTCCCCATGGTTCATTTCTCCCCATAGAAGAAATTGACAAGACAGTCTGTTGTTATTAAAAGTGTTGAAGCTTGCATTCGAATATCAGCATTATTGATTCTTTTTAATACTGGGGTCTAAATCTAGACCAATAAAACTGTTAACAAATTTGATTTCAGTGATTTATTAAAGATGCACGCCATTCGTGCTATGATCAGTATTTCTTTGCAAATGATAGGCCTACCATTCTAAATGTTATATAATTCTGTCACTCTTTTGTTTCAGATGCCAAAATTGTACATCAGAAACACCAACAAGGGTCTCGTTACGGAGGAACGTATGAGAGAAGATGTTAATGCTGTGAAAAATGGAATGAAAGTGAGGAAAGCTGCAAGGGAGTACGGCATTGCTCGCTCTACCCTCAATAACAATCTTACAAAAGACAGAGAAGGAAATGGTCTGCCTACTAGACTCGTACCAAATTATAGGCATAGCCTTGTTTTCACAGCTAAGCAAGAAGCTGATTTTGCTAGTTACTTGAAAGATTGTGCAAGAATGTTCCATGGACTCACAACTAAAAACGTTCGTATTTTGGCGTACGAGATGGCGAAAGTCAATAACATTGCACATCCTTTAACCTGGGATGAGCAAATGATGGCAGGGAATGACTGGCTTTGTGGATTTTTGCGACGGAATCCCGAGCTGACCATAAGGCAACCTGAGGCAACATCTCTGGCTAGAGCTACAGCTTTCAACAAACATAATATTTGCACCTTCTTCAACATTGTGAAGGAAACCATTACAAAACTAAATGTGAGTGGAGCTCAAATCTACAATTTGGATGAGTCAGGTCTGACCACTGTACAGAAAGTGCCAAAAGTAATTGCCCCACGAGGAGTGAAGCAAATAGGCCAGGTGACATCCAGAGAAAGAGGAGAACTGGTCACAATCTGTTGCATTGTGTCAGCTGCGGGTCACATTATCTCTCCAGTTTTTGTGTTTCCCAGAAAAACTTTTAAGAATTTTATGCTTGCTGGAGCACCTGAAGGTTCCCTTGGCCTTGTGAATGAATCAGGTTGGATGACCCGTGATAATTTTGTCAAAGTTATAAATCACTTCATTAAGCATTCAAGACCTTCCAAAGATTTCCCTTTGATTTTGATCTTGGACAATCACGATTCCCACATTTCATTTGAGTCACTTGAACTGTGCAAGAAAAACAACATTCATGTGATCACGTTGCCACCACACACCTCATCTAAAACTCAGCCCCTGGACCGTTCAATGTTTGGACCCATGAAGTCGATCTACAACAATGCGTGTGATTCATGGATGATGAAAAATGTTGGGACACCACTGACAATCTATCAAGTTGCAAATATAGGAGGCCACGCTTTTCTTAAAGCGGCAACTCCCATTAACATTCAATCAGGCTTTGCAGTGTCAGGTATTTGGCCCTTTAACGAAGATGTTTTTACAGAAGATGATTTTATGCCTTCAGAAATAACGAACAGGCCCATCAGCAAGGACAGTGAAAATGCCACTTTAGAAAGCAATGAACAGACAGGATCAGCATCTCCACATTGTGGTACCAGCACAGATCAAACTGCACAAGAATTTCATGAAAATCAGAAAGAGTGTAATGTTGAGAACCTTGTAGATGACTTGCAGGAAATATCAGGGAGTCTTCAACATAAAGCTACTTCTTCCTTTACTTCGCCTCATGTTTTCAGAGGACTACCAAAAGCTGGTCCGCGAAAAGATTCAAATAATATGAGGAAAAGAGGAAAAACTATGCTGGCTACTTCTACGCCAGAAATGGATCGAATTAGGGAAAGAGCGGTGATGAAAGAAAAGGCAGCAAAAGTTCCACCCAAAAAGGCAAAGAGACAGCTGCTGAAAGAACTTGACGTTGATTCAGATCCAGAAACTGACATTTCGTTTTGTGATGACACAGATTCTGATGTTTCATTTGGTGAAAATGAGGAGTGTACGGTTAGCTTGACTGGTGTGTTTGAGGTTTTTGAAGGCCAGTGTGTGCTATGTGAATATGGAACAAAGAAGACTTGTGTTTACTATGTAGGAATTGTAAGGGGAGACATTGATGATGATGGTGATGTTGAGGTAGAGTTCTTGCGCAAGAGTGAGAAGGTTGCTGGTAAATTTGTTAAGCCTAAGGTAGAAGATATCGCCAGTGTCTCAATTACATGTATTAAAGCACAGCTTACTAGATCTACAATCACTGGAACCACTTCTAGGACCAAAGATGGCTATGTCTTCAAAGAAAGTCTTGCAGGCATAAATGTTCGATAAAACTTTATATTAGATTAATATATCATATTAAACTTTTCTTACTGTCGCTTAAAATAATTTAAAAAACTGCAAATATCCTTTTAATGATTATTTATTTCTTATAGCAATATGGATGAGTTGTTGCTGCTTCTTTTTAAAAAAGGTCCATTTCTCCCCACTATGGTCCATTGCTCCCCACGTGCTGGTCCATTTCACCCCAATGGTGGTCAATTTCTCCCCATGTTCATATACATTTTTGAAATGCATTTTGTAAAGAAACATATAGAAATAGATTGCTAAATGTTTTCCCCTTTTAAAATAAATGAATGTACAACATTTTAGTCATGGTTTTGTTATGTTTCGATAAAATCTGTTCCGGTGATGAGCAAAAATTGAAAACTACAAAATTGCTGGTCCATTTCTCCCCAGTCTCCCCCTATGGGATAAAATCCGGTGCAATGAAGTCGACCCTGTCGACTTTTAAGCGACTTTTTAACTTGTATGGATTGAATTTATAAAACACGTAGGTTGAATTATTGAGGTTATATGACTGAAATAATTTGGATGTTTGAACGAGGGGACGAAGCACGTATGGGAATGTCTTGAGTGCAGTGACGTCGGTTCTTAGCAGCGCTCAACTCAACAACAACTCAACTACTCAACTCAACAACAACAACTCAACTCAACAACTCAACTCAAGAACATGTATAAGATTGAATCAGCTTGGTTGGTTAAATTTTAAGGACTTTTCTAAGAAGCCATGATTTATTGTTTATGTTCGTGACCAAACAATGGATTAAATTATTAGGCTGTAATAACAGCAGTGAATGTACAAACTAAACTTACACAGACCAAAGTAACAAGACAGGAAGAACACAAACATCTCTTTTATTAAATTCTACAATCTCAGGGGCAACTGATATTCATACAAACTTTGACGCTCAATAACAACAAACAACTGCAGCCTAAAATCAAACATTAACAATGGGAACGTAGAATTAATACACCTTGACTAGGTGTGGCATAACGCAACCAACCTTATTCATTTTATCAACACATGCCGCAAAAAGAGGAAACAACATTAAAAGAAATTGACTTCACAAACGCAATTGGAGATTGGGACTTAAAACTTAACATCAAAACTGGAACTGAACAAGTGACAAATGACGTGGATTCTTAGAAAGATTTCATCAGACCAAGCTCGGAACCCCATTGGATGGGAGAAACACGTGACCCGCCTTCGCGCCAGTGCTAATTAACATATATCACTATTTCATCAGAAATGTTGATAAGCCCGCACTTTTGTCTGAACTCGCTCCATGGACGGATGTGAGAAGATTGTGTGACCAAAAATTCAATGGGCAAGGCAAAAGTCTGGATCCGAGGTACGTTTGTTAGCCCTTGATTAGACTAAGAACCCGATGTATCAAGTATCAAGTAATGTAAACCCATGTTTGTGATGTCAATTGAAATGTATGATTATTAATTAAAACCTCTGAAATGTAACAATGCTCGACTGTAGATTCTAATGACGCAAAGCTATTCCCGGGCAGAATATTCTCTTCGATGAAACTACAATCTCTGATATTCTTAAAGATAATTATTAACTTTAAGAAGTGCATTCCACTACTACATTCTATTCTAAACAACTGTGAGAAGTGATGATTCGAAAGCAATCTTGTGCATTTCACCAGAAACATTGTAAAAGATGCTATCACTATCTACAGCTGAAATGACAGTTCGTGTACTAGAACAAGTGCCTTGTTCTAAAACAGACTTATCTATGCCTATTTACGATCTAGAAAGCTGAAAGTGAAATCAATCTTTCCTTTCTCCTTTGTCTATAGAATTAATAGGGTTTGGCGAAATAAATATTTATATTTATGTCAAATTTAATTAGATAAGAGCACTTAGGAACTGCAATACATGAGAAAGTTGTGCTTCGCGGAACACCATCACGCGAAGTGAACTTAACTCATTACTCAACATAACTTAAAACACAACACCACTCAACACCACTCATCACCACACAACACAACACTCAACATCACAACAACAACAGGTAATGGAAGAGAGTTATTAGACACAAGAAGAAGAAGAAGTTAATTGGGAAAACACAGAGAATTATTTATACACAGTATAAACACCATTGAGTGGAAGAAATGTTATAAATGTATGTCATTTATTTACATGCATCTTGACACCTTCTCACTCTTGTCATTGTCTCACTGTACACGTTCACTGACCCCAGGTCAAATGAGGACTTACATACAGCAAGAACAAGTTGATACAAGGCGTACACAGTGTGATAACTCTGACCATCCCAAATTAACCCAACACTAGATTAGAGAAAGAGGGGGAGGGGAACTGGTTCCTACTTCAGGAATTTAGATTTCTTCCGACCTACTTCTTATTATTGTATTGGTAGGAATGTACATATTTATGCGAATACTCATCAGTGATCTTGGTGGCTACATACCAACAACCACCCAACACATCAGCAAACTAACCACCTAAATCAGACCTGAGAGAGGGAAGCCGAGAGAAAGAGATGAACCACAAGTGAGATGGAGGATGACTTCGCTATGAGCAGAGCATGGGGAGGCCTTCAGTGGAGCTATACGGGCAGACCTGAAGTGGATCCATCAGTCAATGGACCCTGGCTTACCTAATCTTCCAGTCACCAGGTTACATTTTCCTTGGTACACACCACACCCAATTTCAGGAAAATAATAGTTAATTGTTGATGCAACACTATCATACTTAATATGTACAACATCAAAATGTTTACTATGTTTTCACACTTGTTGACATCTCATATATTGATGCGTGTTATTGATTGTCTGGGACAATGGTCCAGTGTGCAACTGTTCTATTACTTTGTGTAAATCACAATAGAGATGTATGTACTGACCAGAAGGCTCAGGCCAGTCAATAAATGATTAACATGAATTGACCTTCTGTTAATTTGTCAAGTTCAAACCTATCTGTGTCAACAACTTCTTTGTACATCATGTTGTCAAAATCTAATGTGATTGATTATGTGTTTGATTGTTTAAAGATAAATTAACTCATAATGACTTACTAAAATGGGGAAATAAAAAGACTCTAGACCTATCAACTGCTCAACATCCATGTTTTCTTCATCTAAATCAGGCTGAGAAAATTCTCCTGACTTTCCTCAGATTTGATAAACTAAAAGGGGGCTCCAGAGCTAAAGAATCATTGGAGAAGGGGCAGATTCCCAATTAGTAAATTACCATTCTTACCAGGGCCATAATCTATATCTCCTAGACAATACTTAACAAAACGAGGCCTGCAGATAACTCAAGGTTCATATTCTGGGGTTATTGAAGATAGAAGAGGATGGGGCTCTACATCTTTTGTTAGAGATGGGGCATGCACTACAGTGATCTCCCACTCCCTTCAAAAATATATGACATATTGTGGGCTAAGTCCTGGATGGTTCCCATATATTAACCTTTAAACAATCACCTAAAAATACATGAACACAGTTATCTTTAGATTTTGAACATTGTCATTTTCTAGAATGTTTAACAGATACCATGTGGGGTATTGATTGACAGCCACATGATATGAATGACATTTATAGATAAATAAGATAGGTGACTGATCTTTACTCCTGGAGAAGGGGGCCATGTTCATATATTGCTTCTACTTCAGAAAGAGGTGCTCCAGGTGAAATATATAGTGTGTATCTACTCTACCAACACTACTTCTCTTCCAGAGAAGGTGTTCTATTCCTGTGAAGTCTGAACTTAACAGCATTTCATCAACCACCGGAAAATCTTATCCGTTGGGAAAACTCTGTCTAATTTCAGATTCTTTTCTTTACTAGGAATTAATTGTGGTTACTTCAGTGCCTGCTGCCTTTGGCTTTTCCAGCATTGACAGACAGACATAACATAGGGTGTTTTTAATATTGCATATGCTCTGTTGTATCTTTGCAGATCAGGGACTGACAAGCTTACGCGGATCAGACTTACTGCAATTATATTTAATTTAGACAGAACAAAGCAATAAATTATAGCCATGGCGGAAACTGCAAAGTTTAGAGCCAAAATAACAGAAACAGGTAGGGAATGCGGGTTAGATGGCCTTGAGCTAGCTAACTATGTTTCGGAGGCATTCGACAGAAGGGAAAGACTGCAAGCGGAATTGGCTCTCAAAGAAAAACAGCTTCAGGCTGAATTGGCTGAGAGGGAAAAACAGTTTCAAGCAGAATTGGAGGAGAAAGAGAAACGATTTCAGGCAGAATTGGAGGAGAAAGAGAAACGACTACAGGCTGAAATGGATGATAAGGAGAGAGAGCGTCAACACCAACTGGAGTTGAGGAGAATGGAGATTGAAGTGGAGATCCGGAGAATAGAGAAAGGGAGTGGTCCTACACCCTCAACCTCATCAGGATCGCCAGTGACAGAACCACCTCACGTCTCTCAACTTAATTCAGGAGCTATGTCATTTCCTCTGGACCCCTTTAATGAACAGACTGACCACATCGAAGGATTTTTATCACGCTTCGAGGCAATGGCTGTCAGCTGTGGGCTTGAAGAAAGTAGATGGGCGACGAAGTTAGCGCAAGCCTTAAGATCCACGGCGTATGAAGTGTTCTCAAGACTCACTAGAGAGGAACAACAGAACTACACAACACTCAAGACGGCACTCTTGAGCCGATTCGAAGTGGACGCCGAATCTTATAAACTCAGGTTCAAAGCCGCAAGGAAGGAACCGGGTGAGAGCTACGCACAGCTAGTCGAAAGATTGAAGTCATACATACAAAGATGGACTTGCTTGGGAGGATTTGAGGAAAATTATGAAGGACTCCGTGAAATGATGATCATTGATCAGATCAAGGGGAAAATGCAGAACGAAATTAAGGCATTCCTAACCCAAAACGGGGCTGACCGCCTGGAAACTATAATCATCCTGGCAGAGAGATTTGAGAAATCTCAAAAGGAGATGGGAGGAAAGGGACGTTCGAACAACACCCCCTCTCAAAACAAAACTCCACAGCCAAAAGAGGGTGAAAACACTGTCGCCACCGGGAAAAAGGGGAAATCCCCGAAAAACACTCAACACTCAGTCCAAACAGCGCCGAAGGAGGACAAACCATTCTGTACCCATTGCAAAATTAGGGGTCACACATTTCAGAGTTGCAGAAAGAAGCCACCTCCACACACAGCGGCATGTTTGGCCAACCGAAAAGAGAGAAAAGTGAGCACTGGTGAAACGTCCAAACAGACACCTCATCAAGACACATCATCTCGTATTCCGGTTGTAGAATCCATCTTGCTAAATGGATTCCAAACGACCTGTTTATATGATACTGGATTATCATATGACTGTGTTGTTTCATCATCCTTGGTTCACCCTGAACAGGTGACAGAGGAAATAGTGGAATTGCAGGGACCACTGAAGAGTTCAACAAATATGTCTCTTCCAGTGGCAAAAGTGAACATAGCCTCGCGGTATGTCACCGGGACGATCAAGGCAGCAATCTTGGACGATCCGATATATCCTGTAATCCTCGGGTGTAGATTTATCGTTCTAGGAGAACCTGTTCAACCTGTGGCGATGGCGACCATGACCACTCGATCACAGGCAACAAAAACTCCAGAAACAACTACGCCAATCCCTCGAACGGAGGAACTGAAGAGGGCACAAGCAGCCGACAGCACCTTGGAACCCTGCTTCAGAAAACTGCCAAAATCACATTTACCTCTACGTAAAGGTGATCTGTTCATGAAGTCAGCACTTCTTTACAGAAAAGCAGGACGAGCTGGACAAGAGTTTAATCAACTTGTTGTACCAACTCAATACAGGACTCAGATCTTAGAGATGGGTCACAGTCTACCATTCAGTGGGCACATGGGTATCAACGCTACTACACAGCGGATTACCACTCACTACTTTTGGCCAGGGATGAACTCAGACATACAACGGTTTGTAAAATCATGCCCACAGTGTCAGAAAGTATCACCAAAACACCGGACACCACCGGCAATGTTGGGTGAATCGCCAATCACTGGAATTCCATTTGAGAAAGTGGCAGTAGACATAATCGGACCTCTCTCAGCAACGAAGAGGCGAAACCGATTCATATTAACGCTTGTGGACACAACAACCATGTGGGCCGAAGCAGTTCCTATGCCCAGCTGTGACTCCAAACACGTCGCTGATGCATTATTAGGAATATTCACACGTCTAGGATTCCCACAAAGGATCTTGACGGACAACGGTTCACAGTTTCGTGGTAAACTCATGGAAGAGACCTTCAGACTTTTTCATGCACGCCATATCTTCAGTTCACCATATCACCCTCAGTCAAATGGACTTGTGGAAAGGTGGAACGGGACATTGATTAGTATCCTGCGCAAAATTGCCCAGGAGAAGACAGAGGATTGGGACTTGTATTTACCCGCAGCTTTATTCGCTTACAGGGAAGTACCCCATCACTCAACAGGTTTTGCTCCAGCCACACTGTTGTTTGGACGACCAATCAAAGGACCACTGGAGGCGTTACTTCGAACGTGGACTGATAATACTACAGATGATACAGTCGTGACTGCATCTACATATGTTGCCGAGTTGAAAGATCGTTTACAACACAGTTGGAAACAAGCGAATGTCAATCTACGTCAAGCCAGACGAAGAATTGCTCGTAACTTCAACCGCAAGGCAAAGGATAGAGAGTTAGAGGTAGGAGAGAAGGTGATGTTGCTGCTTCCAACCAGTCAGAATAAGCTGCAAATCGGATGGAGAGGACCTTATGTAGTGACGGAGAAGATCTCACGTACCAACTACAGAATTTCAGTCAAAGGCAAGATGAAAGTATTTCACATAAACCTCTTGAAGAAATATCATGAAAGACCCTCAACCACCGAACCTGCACATTTGATGGCCATGAGTGTGGCTACTGAAGTCGAAGAAGGATCAACAATGGGAGTCGAGTGCCAACTGCAAGCCAAAGAGACCTTTAAGGATGTGGAAATCAATCCCAACTTAACAAAGGATCAGCAAAAGCAGATTAGGGAACTTATGGCAAAATATGCAGAAGTACTTACTGATAAGCCAGGAAGAACTGATTTGGAGGAATTTGACATGAAGTTAAATGACCCAGTGCCTGTGCGAGTCAAGACTTACCCAGTTCCTTATGCAAAGCAAAAGACTTTAGAGGAAGAAATACAACAGCTGCTCACCGCAGGAATAATCTCACCATCTGAATCACCTTACAGTGCTAGCGTCGTCTTATTGAGAAAGCCAAGCGGAGAACATAGATTGTGCATCGATTATCGACAGCTCAATGCTATAACTGAATTCCAAGCAGAACCTCTGCCGGATCAGAATAAACTCTTCACAGCACTCAACCGAGCTAAGTACTTTACTAGGATTGATCTCAGTAAGGGATATTACCAGATTCCTGTAAAACCGGAAGTTAGACCATGGTTAGCTTTCAGCACGCCTGGAGGACACTATGAGTTCAACGTTCTTCCATTCGGATTAAGTAATGCTCCCAGCGTCTTTACACGTATGATGAGAAAATTACTTGACCCACTACAGCATCCAGACATCAGTCACTTCATGGATGACATCCTGATCGCAACTGAAACATTTGAAGAGCATGTAGAAACCCTGCATCTTTTGTTCAGGCGCCTCAGAGAAACTGGATTGACGGCTAGACCAAAGAAGTGTCAGATAGGATTCCAAGAATTGGACTTTCTAGGTCATAAGATATCTCATGGACTGATAACTCCACAAGAGGGAAATGTGGACAAACTCCAGAGAGCACCTCGTCCAAAAACAAAGAAGGATGTAAGATCATTTGTATCCTTATGTGGATTCTATCAAAAATACATCAAGGACTTCAATACTCTGTCAGCACCTTTAACGGATCTTACCAAAAAGGGGAAACCAGAGAAAGTCACTTGGTCAGCTGACTGTGAGAGAGCTTTCACAGCACTAAAGCAGGCATTAACTGCTCATCCAGTCTTACATCTACCAGACCTCGACCAACCATTCGTGCTGCGCACCGATGCCAGTAACATAGGAATTGGGGCAACGCTGTTGCAGAGAAAGGGAGATGTACCATCAGAGCTATTCCCTGTAGCCTATGCTAGCAGGAAATTGAATGCAGCAGAGAGAAATTACAGTACTATCGAGAGAGAATGTCTTGCGCTCGTATGGAGTGTACAGAAATTTCAAGCATACCTATATGGCAAACATTTCACAGTGCAATGTGACCATCAACCACTCATGTTTCTCGCAGCATCTAAGACTCTGAATGCCCGACTTATGAGGTGGTCGCTGCTTCTTCAACCTTACTCGTTCCAGGTTGAATATGTTCCTGGGAAAATGAATGTGGGAGCGGACTTCCTGAGTCGACACCCAGTGCCTGATGAACCAGGTCAATCAGATGCAGAAGAGAATACAGGGGAGGACAAATGGGAACAGCTTGATAACTGAAAATGTTGGAAACATAGTTCCATACCATAGAACAATCTGGAGTGGGGCCATGTGGCATAACGCAGCCAACCTTATTCATTTTATCAACACATGCCGCAAAAAGAGGAAACAACATTAAAAGAAATTGACTTCACAAACGCAATTGGAGATTGGGACTTAAAACTTAACATCAAAACTGGAACTGAACAAGTGACAAATGACGTGGATTCTTAGAAAGATTTCATCAGACCAAGCTCGGAAACCCATTGGATGGGAGAAACACGTGACCCGCCTTCGCGCCAGTGCATAATTAACATATATCACTATTTCATCAGAAATGTTGATAAGCCCGCACTTTTGTCTGAACTCGCTCCATGGACGGATGTGAGAAGATTGTGTGACCAAAAATTCAATGGGCAAGGCAAAAGTCTGGATCCGAGGTACGTTTGTTAGCCCTTGATTAGACTAAGAACCCGATGTATCAAGTATCAAGTAATGTAAACCCATGTTTGTGATGTCAATTGAAATGTATGATTATTAATTAAAACCTCTGAAATGTAAAAATGCTCGACTGTAGATTCTAATGACGCAAAGCCATTCCCGGGCAGAATATTCTCTTCGATGAAACTACAATCTCTGATATTCTTAAAGATAATTATTAACTTTAAGAAGTGCATTCCACTACTACATTCTATTCTAAACAACTGTGAGAAGTGATGATTCGAAAGCAATCTTGTGCATTTCACCAGAAACATTGTAAAAGATGCTATCACTATCTACAGCTGAAATGACAGTTCGTGTACTAGAACAAGTGCCTTGTTCTAAAACAGACTTATCTATGCCTATTTACGATCTAGAAAGCTGAAAGTGAAATCAATCTTTCCTTTCTCCTTTGTCTATAGAATTAATAGGGTTTGGCGAAATAAATATTTATATTTATGTCAAATTTAATTAGATAAGAGCACTTAGGAACTGCAATACATGAGAAAGTTGTGCTTCGCGGAACACCATCACGCGAAGTGAACTTAACTCATTACTCAACATAACTTAAAACACAACACCACTCAACACCACTCATCACCACACAACACAACACTCAACATCACAACAACAACAGGTAATGGAAGAGAGTTATTAGACACAAGAAGAAGAAGAAGTTAATTGGGAAAACACAGAGAATTATTTATACACAGTATAAACACCATTGAGTGGAAGAAATGTTATAAATGTATGTCATTTATTTACATGCATCTTGACACCTTCTCACTCTTGTCATTGTCTCACTGTACACGTTCACTGACCCCAGGTCAAATGAGGACTTACATACAGCAAGAACAAGTTGATACAAGGCGTACACAGTGTGATAACTCTGACCACCCCAAATTAACCCAACACTAGATTAGAGAAAAGAGGGGGAGGGGAACTGGTTCCTACTTCAGGAATTTAGATTTCTTCCGA
Organism: Cepaea nemoralis; assembly: GCA_014155875.1. Classification (NCBI taxonomy): domain Eukaryota; kingdom Metazoa; phylum Mollusca; class Gastropoda; order Stylommatophora; family Helicidae; genus Cepaea; species Cepaea nemoralis. The sequence continues at coordinate 628,360 of JACEFZ010022817.1, forward strand.
CCTACTTCTTATTATTGTATTGGTAGGAATGTACATATTTATGCGAATACTCATCAGTGATCTTGGTGGCTACATACCAACAACCACCCAACACATCAGCAAACTAACCACCTAAATCAGACCTGAGAGAGGGAAGCCGAGAGAAAGAGATGAACCACAAGTGAGATGGAGGATGACTTCGCTATGAGCAGAGCATGGGGAGGCCTTCAGTGGAGCTATACGGGCAGACCTGAAGTGGATCCATCAGTCAATGGACCCTGGCTTACCTAATCTTCCAGTCACCAGGTTACATTTTCCTTGGTACACACCACACCCAATTTCAGGAAAATAATAGTTAATTGTTGATGCAACACTATCATACTTAATATGTACAACATCAAAATGTTTACTATGTTTTCACACTTGTTGACATCTCATATATTGATGCGTGTTATTGATTGTCTGGGACAATGGTCCAGTGTGCAACTGTTCTATTACTTTGTGTAAATCACAATAGAGATGTATGTACTGACCAGAAGGCTCAGGCCAGTCAATAAATGATTAACATGAATTGACCTTCTGTTAATTTGTCAAGTTCAAACCTATCTGTGTCAACAGCTTCTTTGTACATCATGTTGTCAAAATCTAATGTGATTGATTATGTGTTTGATTGTTTAAAGATAAATTAACTCATAATGACTTACTAAAATGGGGAAATAAAAAGACTCTAGACCTATCAACTGCTCAACATCCATGTTTTCTTCATCTAAATCAGGCTGAGAAAATTCTCCTGACTTTCCTCAGATTTTGATAAACTAAAAGGGGGCTCCAGAGCTAAAGAATCATTGGAGAAGGGGCAGATTCCCAATTAGTAAATTACCATTCTTACCAGGGCCATAATCTATATCTCCTAGACAATACTTAACAAAACGAGGCCTGCAGATAACTCAAGGTTCATATTCTGGGGTTATTGAAGATAGAAGAGGATGGGGCTCTACATCTTTTGTTAGAGATGGGGCATGCACTACAGTGATCTCCCACTCCCTTCAAAAATATATGACACTAGGGAAAAGTAGACACCAACAAATTGTAACACATCTTAACATGGGAGACAAACACTAACACGTGTAACACACTTTAATATTAGAGACAGACGCCACAATTGTAACACGCCTTAACATGGGAGACAGACACCAACAATTGTAACACACCTTAACATGGGACACAGACACCAACAAGTGTAATACACCTTAACATGGGAGACAGACACCAACAATTGTAACACACCTTAACATGGGAGACAGACACCAACAACTGTAACACATCTTAACATGGGAGATAGACACCAACAACTGTAACACACCTTAACATTGGAGACAGTCACCAACAATTGTAACACACCTTAACATGGGAGACAGACACCAACAAGTGTAATACACCTTAACATTGGAGACAGACACCAACAATTATAACACACCTTAACATGGGAGACAGACACCAACAATTGTAACACACCTTAACATGGGAGACAGACAGCAACAATTGTAACACACCTTAACATGGGAGACAGACACCAACAAGTGTAATACACCTTAACATTGGAGACAGACACCAACAATTGTAACACGCCTTAACATGGGAGACAGACACCACCAAGTGTAATACACCTTAACATTGGAGACAGACACCAACAATTGTAACACGCCTTAACATGGGAGACAGACACCGACAACTGTAAAACACCTTAACATGGGAGATAGACATCAACAATTGTAACACACCTTAACATGGGAGACAGACAACAACAATTGTAACACACCTTAACATGGGAGACAGACACCAACAACTGTAACACATCTTAACATGGGAGACAGACACCAACAATTGTAACACACCTTAACATGGGAGACAGTCACCAACAATTGTAACACACCTTAACATGGGAGACAGACACCAACAATTGTAAAACACCTTAACATGGGAGACAGGCACCAACAACTGTAACACATCTTAACATTGGAGACAGACACCAACAATTGTAACACACCTTAACATGGGAGACAGACACCAACAACTGTAACACACCTTAACATTGGAGACAGTCACCAACAATTGTAACACACTTTAACATGGAAGACAGTCACCAACAATTGCAACACACCTTAACATGGGAGACGGACGCCAACAACTGTAACACACCTTAACATGGGAGACAGTCACCAACAAGTGTAATACACCTTAACGTGGGAGACAGGACACCAACAATTGTAACACACTTTTACATGGGAGACAGACACCAACAATTGTAACACACTTTAACATGGGAGACAGACACCAAAAACTGTAATACACCTTAACATGGGAGACAGACACCAACAATTGTAACACACCTTAACATGGGAGACAGACACCAACAATTGTAACACCACAATAAATGTCACCTTACAAATGAGATTTAGACAGGAATAGTTGCACCACACGCAAGAATAAATCGCTTTACAAGGGATACTTTGTAACACCAACAGAAATAAGTAGCCTTACAAGGGAGACTTTATAACTCAACTTAGCGCTCAACTCAACAACAACTCAACTACTCAACTCAACAACAACAACTCAACTTAACAACTCAACTCAAGAACATGTATAAGATTGATGCAGCTTGGTTGGTTGAATTTTAAAGACTTTTCTAAGAAGCCATGATTTATTGTTTATGTTCGTGACCAAACAATGGGTTAAATTATTAGGCTGTAATAACAGCAGTGAATGTACAAACTAAACTTACACAGACCAAAGTAACAAGACAGGAAGAACACAAACATCTCTTTTATTAAATTCTACAATCTCAGGGGCAACTGATATTCATACAAACTTTGACGCTCAATAACAACAAACAACTGCAGCCTAAAATCAAACATTAACAATGGGAACGTAGAATTAATACACCTTGACTAGGTGTGGCATAACGCAGCCAACCTTATTCATTTTATCAACACATGCCGCAAAAAGAGGAAACAACATTAAAAGAAATTGACTTCACAAACGCAATTGGAGATTGGGACTTAAAACTTAACATCAAAACTGGAACTGAACAAGTGACAAATGACGTGGGTTCTTAGAAAGATTTCATCAGACCAAGCTCGGAACCCCATTGGATGGGAGAAACACGTGACCCACCTTCGCGCCAGTGCATAATTAACATATATCACTATTTCATCAGAAATGTTGATAAGCCCGCACTTTTGTCTGAACTCGCTCCATGGACGGATGTGAGAAGATTGTGTGACCAAAAATTCAATGGGCAAGGCAAAAGTCTGGATCCGAGGTACGTTTGTTAGCCCTTGATTAGACTAAGAACCCGATGTATCAAGTATCAAGTAATGTAAACCCATGTTTGTGATGTCAATTGAAATGTATGATTATTAATTAAAACCTCTGAAATGTAACAATGCTCGACTGTAGATTCTAATGACGCAAAGCCATTCCCGGGCAGAATATTCTCTTCGATGAAACTTCAATCTCTGATATTCTTAAAGATAATTATTAACTTTAAGAAGTGCATTCCACTACTACATTCTATTCTAAACAACTGTGAGAAGTGATGATTCGAAAGCAATCTTGTGCATTTCACCAGAAACATTGTAAAAGATGCTATCACTATCTACAGCTGAAATGACAGTTCGTGTACTAGAATAAGTGCCTTGTTCTAAAACAGACTTATCTATGCCTATTTACGATCTAGAAAGCTGAAAGTGAAATCAATCTTTCCTTTCTCCTTTGTCTATAGAATTAATAGGGTTTGGCGAAATAAATATTTATATTTATGTCAAATTTAATTAGATAAGAGCACTTAGGAACTGCAATACATGAGAAAGTTGTGCTTCGCGGAACACCATCACGCGAAGTGAACTTAACTCATTACTCAACATAACTTAAAACACAACACCACTCAACACCACTCATCACCACACAACACAACACTCAACATCACAACAACAACAGGTAATGGAAGAGAGTTATTAGACACAAGAAGAAGAAGAAGTTAATTGGGAAAACACAGAGAATTATTTATACACAGTATAAACACCATTGAGTGGAAGAAATGTTATAAATGTATGTCATTTATTTACATGCATCTTGACACCTTCTCACTCTTGTCATTGTCTCACTGTACACGTTCACTGACCCCAGGTCAAATGAGGACTTACATACAGCAAGAACAAGTTGATACAAGGCGTACACAGTGTGATAACTCTGACCATCCCAAATTAACCCAACACTAGATTAGAGAAAGAGGCGGAGGGGAACTGATTCCTACTTCAGGAATTTAGATTTCTTCCGACCTACTTCTTATTATTGTATTGGTAGGAATGTACATATTTATGCGAATACTCATCAGTGATCTTGGTGGCTACATACCAACAACCACCCAACACATCAGCAAACTAACCACCTAAATCAGACCTGAGAGAGGGAAGCCGAGAGAAAGAGATGAACCACAAGTGAGATGGAGGATGACTTCGCTATGAGCAGAGCATGGGGAGGCCTTCAGTGGAGCTATACGGGCAGACCTGAAGTGGATCCATCAGTCAATGGACCCTGGCTTACCTAATCTTCCAGTCACCAGGTTACATTTTCCTTGGTACACACCACACCCAATTTCAGGAAAATAATAGTTAATTGTTGATGCACCACTATCATACTTAATACGTACAACATCAAAATGTTTATTATGTTTTCACACTTGCTGACATCTCATATATTGATGCGTGTTATTGATTGTCTGGGACAATGGTCCAGTGTGCAACTGTTCTATTACTTTGTGTAAATCACAATAGAGATGTATGTACTGACCAGAAGGCTCAGGCCAGTCAATAAATGATTAACATGAATTGACCTTCTGTTAATTTGTCAAGTTCAAACCTATCTGTGTCAACAGCTTCTTTGTACATCATGTTGTCAAAATCTAATGTGATTGATTATGTGTTTGATTGTTTAAAGATAAATTAACTCATAATGACTTACTAAAATGGGGAAATAAAAAGACTCTAGACCTATCAACTGCTCAACATCCATGTTTTCTTCATCTAAATCAGGCTGAGAAAATTCTCCTGACTTTCCTCAGATTTTGATAAACTAAAAGGGGGCTCCAGAGCTAAAGAATCATTGGAGAAGGGGCAGATTCCCAGTTAGTAAATTACCATTCTTACCAGGGCCATAATCTATATCTCCTAGACAATACTTAACAAAACGAGGCCTGCAGATAACTCAAGGTTCATATTCTGGGGTTATTGAAGATAGAAGAGGATGGGGCTCTACATCTTTTGTTAGAGATGGGGCATGCACTACAGTGATCTCCCACTCCCTTCAAAAATATATGACACTAGGGAAAAGTAGACACCAACAAATTGTAACACATCTTAACATGGGAGACAAACACTAACACGTGTAACACACTTTAATATTAGAGACAGACGCCACAATTGTAACACGCCTTAACATGGGAGACAGACACCAACAATTGTAACACACCTTAACATGGGACACAGACACCAACAAGTGTAATACACCTTAACATGGGAGACAGACACCAACAATTGTAACACACCTTAACATGGGAGACAGACACCAACAACTGTAACACATCTTAACATGGGAGATAGACACCAACAACTGTAACACACCTTAACATTGGAGACAGTCACCAACAATTGTAACACACCTTAACATGGGAGACAGACACCAACAAGTGTAATACACCTTAACATTGGAGACAGACACCAACAATTATAACACACCTTAACATGGGAGACAGACACCAACAATTGTAACACACCTTAACATGGGAGACAGACAGCAACAATTGTAACACACCTTAACATGGGAGACAGACACCGACAACTGTAAAACACCTTAACATGGGAGATAGACATCAACAATTGTAACACACCTTAACATGGGAGACAGACACCAACAATTGTAACACACCTTAACATGGGAGACAGACACCGACAACTGTAAAACACCTTAACATGGGAGATAGACATCAACAATTGTAACACACCTTAACATGGGAGACAGACACCAACAATTGTAACACACCTTAACATGGGAGACAGACACCAACAACTGTAACACATCTTAACATGGGAGACAGACACCAACAATTGTAACACACCTTAACATGGGAGACAGTCACCAACAATTGTAACACACCTTAACATGGGAGACAGACACCAACAATTGTGAAACACCTTAACATGGGAGACAGGCACCAACAACTGTAACACATCTTAACATTGGAGACAGACACCAACAATTGTAACACACCTTAACATGGGAGACAGACACCAACAACTGTAACACACCTTAACATTGGAGACAGTCACCAACAATTGTAACACACTTTAACATGGAAGACAGTCACCAACAATTGCAACACACCTTAACATGGGAGACAGACGCCAACAACTGTAACACACCTTAACATGGGAGACAGTCACCAACAAGTGTAATACACCTTAACGTGGGAGACAGACACCAACAATTGTAACACAATTTTACATGGGAGACAGACACCAACAATTGTAACACACTTTAACATGGGAGACAGACACCAAAAACTGTAATACACCTTAACATGGGAGACAGACACCAACAATTGTAACACACCTTAACATGGGAGACAGACACCAACAATTGTAACACCACAATAAATGTCACCTTACAAATGAGATTTAGACAGGAATAGTTGCACCACACACAAGAATAAATCGCTTTACAAGGGAGACTTTGTAACACCAACAGAAATAAGTAGCCTTACAAGGGAGACTTTATAACTCAACTTAGCGCTCAACTCAACAACAACTCAACTACTCAACTCAACAACAACAACTCAACTTAACAACTCAACTCAAGAACATGTATAAGATTGATGCAGCTTGGTTGGTTGAATTTTAAAGACTTTTCTAAGAAGCCATGATTTATTGTTTATGTTCGTGACCAAACAATGGGTTAAATTATTAGGCTGTAATAACAGCAGTGAATGTACAAACTAAACTTACTTACACAGACCAAAGTAACAAGACAGGAAGAACACAAACATCTCTTTATTTATTAAATTCTACAATCTCAGGGGCAACTGATATTCATTCAAACTTTGACGCTCAATAACAACAAACAACTGCAGCCTAAAATCAAACATTAACAATGTGAACGTAGAATTAACACACCTTGACTAGGGAAAAGTAGACACCAACAAATTGTAACACATCTTAACATGGGAGACAGACACTAACACGTGTTTGTAAAACCAACAGAAATAAGTAACCTTACAAGGGAGACTTTATAACACAAACAGAAACAAGATACCTAACAAGGGAGACTTTACAACACCAACAAAAATATGTCGCCCTTGTAGACAAGAATGGTTGTAACACACACAGAAACCTAGGGAAGCTCGGACATTACCGTCATCAGCCACTCGGTTTTACATAGACAAGAATGGTTGTAACACACACAGAAACCTAGGGAAGCTCGGACATTACCGTCATCAGCCACTCGGTTTTACATAGACAAGAATGGTTGTAACACACACAGAAACCTAGGGAAGCTCTGACATTACCGTCATTAGCCACTCGGTTTTACATAGACAGGAATGGTTGTAACACACACAGAAACCTAGGGAAGCTCGGACATTACCGTCATTAGCCACTGGGTTTTACATAGACAGGAATGGTTGTAACACACACAGAAACCGAGGAGAGCTCTGACATTACCGTCATTAGCCACTGGGTTTTACATAGGACAGGAATGGTTGTAACACACACAGAAACCGAGGAGAGCTCTGACATTACCGTCATTAGCCACTCGGTTTTACATAGACAAGAATGGTTGTAACACACACAGAAACCTAGGAGAGCTCGGACATTACCGTCATTAGCCTCTTAGTTTTACATAGACAGGAATGGTTGTAACACACACAGAAACCTAGGAGAGCTCTGACATTACCGTCATCAGCCACTCGGTTTTACATAGACAAGAATGGTTGTAACACACACAGAAACCTAGGAGAGCTCTGACATTACCGTCATTAGCCACTCTGTTTTAAATAGACAAGAATGGTTGTAACACACACAGAAACCTAGGAGAGCTCTGACATTACCGTCATTAATTAGCCACTCGGTTTTACATAGACAGGAATGGTTGTAACACACACAGAAACCGAGGAGAGCTCGGACATTACCGTCATTAGCCACTCGGTTTTACATAGACAAGAATGGTTGTAACACACACAGAAACCTAGGAGAGCTCTGACATTACCGTCATTAGCCACTCGGTTTTACATAGACAAGAATGGTTGTAACACACACAGAAACCTAGGGAAGCTCGGACATTACCGTCATCAGCCACTCGGTTTTACATAGACAAAGGCTACGAACCAATCGGCTATTTACACAGAGCGAACTCCCACGGCTTTCTTCTTCTCGATCCAGATGGGCCGACAACAACATACAAGAGCACTGACAGATCACCATCCTTTTGTATTTTCCCTTTGGTGGCCATGTTTGTCTGCTTTAACCGGCCAAATCTGATGTGTCAATTTGATGCCATTTCACTGACGTGAAGGATTAAATGTACAAGTCTGACGTAACGCGGATGGGTGAATTTGTAAATCTTGATGTACCTTGGCTGGTTGAATTTGACTGACGTAAAATGTATGGTTGAATATATAAAACTGACGTAACGTGGATGGTTGAATTTATAAAACGAGTAACTAAGATAGTTGAATATTTATGATATGTAATTAGGATGGTTGAATTTATAAGACTTGTGCAATGTGGACGGTTGAATGTGTAAAACTGATATAACGTGGATGGTTGAATGTGTAACACTGATATAACGTGGAAGGTACAATGTATGATATGTAGCATGGCTGGTTGAATTTATACGACTGATGTAATACGGATAGTTGAATTTTTATAAGACTGATGCAACTAACATGGTTTGTTTTATAAATTTGATATAACGTGGATGGTTGAATTTACAAGACTCAAGTAACGAGGATGGTTCAATTTATTAAACTTATGTAACATTGATCACTGAATTGATAAAAGTGATGTAACATCCAGGGTTAATTTATAAAACTGATGTAGCTTGAATTTATAAGACTGATGTAACGTGGATGGTAAGTTATAAGATTGATGTAACGTGGATGGTTGACTTTATAAGATTGATGTAACGTGGATGGTTGACTTTATAAGATTGATGTAACGTGGATCGTAAGTTATAAGATTGATGTAACGTGGATGGTAAGTTATAAGATTGATGTAACGTGGATGGTTGACTTTATAAGGTTGATATAACGTGACAGGTAAGTTATAAGACATGTAACTTAATGTTAGGTTTTCTTCCGTAGTATCAGACAGTTCCGGTAAATGTGAAACACAAGTTCAGTGATGTAGAACAAACCAGTGATAGATGAAAAACTTCAGATGATGCAGCATAAACTTCGAAAATAGCAGTCATACAAAAGTACAGAGACGTTTACCTATCAACAGTAGCTGCAGAATATATGAATACAAGAAACACAGGTAAACAATCATGATTGTAGGTCAATCCCCATTAGCCACATCTACATACGCTGATGTCTAGATGACAAGTATACAAAGTTAATGTCTAACATACACCACAAACACCACAAACACCACAAACACCACAAACACCAAGGATGTAGCCTGAGCTTTAGTTGACCAAGCATACACAGTTAATGTCTAACATACACCACAAACACCAAGGATGTAGCCTGAGCTTTAGTTGACCAAGCATACACAGTTAATGTCTAACATACACCACAAACACCAAGGATGTAGCCTGAGCTTTAGTTGACCAAGCATACACAGTTAATGTCTAACATACACCACAAACACCAAGGATGTAGCCTGAGCTTTAGTTGACCAAGCATACACAGTTAATGTCTAACATACACCACAAACACCAAGGATGTAGCCTGAGCTTTAGTTGACCAAGCATACACAGTTAATGTCTAACATACACCACAAACACCAAGGATGTAGCCTGAGCTTTAGTTGACCAAGCATGCAAAGTCAATGTCTAAAGAGATCACAAACACGAAGGATCTGTCATGTACCTTGCCAGTCCATTGGACCCCCTTCCAGATACAGAAATAACAGACGATCCAGACTCCCAGAAGAGATAGTGCCAACTGCCATCTGATTACCCCAGGTTTTTCTATGCCATCCGTGATCTGGAGCGCTTCCCGCCTGAAACACAATCAGACATTCTCATTACAACAAGGTTGTGTATCTTTTACAAGAGGTCGCAGTCAACCCCTAAAATTATTTACTGTTTCAAACAATTATACATTTAGTAGTTTGCCATTGCTTTGTTAAAAGCCGCACTCATACTATTCTGAAAACTAACGCAACGCAATGTACTCCGTTGTTGGCGTCAACATCACATTCATGGTTGTTGGTGTCAACATCATATCCATGGTTGTTGGTGTCAACATCATATCAACAGTTGTTGGTGTCAACATCACATCCATGGTTGTTGGTGTCAACATCATATCAACAGTTGTTGGTGTCAACATCATATCAACAGTTGTTGGTGTCAACATCATATCAGCGATTGTTGGTGTCAACATCACATCAATTACTCTTGGTGTCTGTGATAGTAGATACAAACATGAAAGTGAAATAACTAATAGAAGCATGATTATGAGATAACTAATACAACCATGAAGAATGTACATCATTGGCACCTTGCCATCTTGACAGACCGATAGTTTGGTACATTGTGCCTTCAAAAAGGCTTAATAACTACGACCCATGGCGGTGGCGAGTGTGACTGATAAGGCCAATTCGCGCTGTACATGTTTGTCCACAGTGGATGCATGTGAAAACATGGTCATTTCCACCATCATGCACCATCTTACATCTCTCACGCTCTATGTGTGCTTTATCTGCATTCGTTTTCTCCTTTGTCTTTATTCCATTTCTGATATTGGCCCTCCATGCAACACGTTCAGCGGCGACTTGCTCCAGTGTGCATTATCAATGCCTGTATCAATCATGTCCCGCTTACACACATCTTTATATCGTAGTTGAGGTCGACCTTGAGATCTCTTTCCCACCTGTAATTCACCAAAAAAAGACGTCCTTTGGTATTCTACCATCATCCATCCGCATAACGTGTCCTATCCATCTAAGTCTACGAAGGCTGAGCATGGAATACACCGTCACACAACCTGATCTTTCCAATACTTCAGTATTTGTGATTTTCTTCGCAGACACCGCATATGAAAGCTGTTTAAACGTTTCTCTTGGCGTGAGTAAGTTGTCCAGGTTTCACTGCCATAAAGAAGAGTACTAAGGACACAGGCTTGGTAGACACGGACTTTTGTTTTGGCAGTAAGCTTCCTGTTCTCCCAGACTCTTTTTGCTAACATGTTCATTGTTGTTGCTGCTTTGCCAATCCTGATGTTGATTTCCTGATCTAGGGATAATTTGCTATTTACCACTGATCCTAGATATGTAAAATGGTCTACCATCTCTAGTTCGGCGACGTCAATAAAGATTGATGGTACCCCATGTGCACCTCTGTGTCTTCATTATGCTAATTGTAAAACCAAATTCAGAACAAGCATTGGAGAATGCAGCTAATACAGTGGTTCTCAACCTTTTTTGGTCCGTTCCCCCCTTCACCATATTTTTAAGACATCATTCCCCCCCTCACTATATTTTTAGGACATCATTCCCCCCTTACCATATTTTTAGAACGTCATTCCCCCCATTTCGTATTTCCTCCCTAAAAATTTCCCCCTGCCCCTACACAGTATACGTAATAATTGAAGCTAAATTTAATAGCACATACTAAAACAAGTCTAGACATCTACATAAAATGTGATTTGCGAATCTACTTACGTTATAAAATGAATTTCAGAAGGATGATGCGTACAGAAGCGTAAAGTATGAAAGGAAAAACAACATCAAGTAATCGGTTCTTGTATTAACGCGATCTTGAAATAATCTTCATTCCCCCCCCCCCCCCCCCTGGAAACCCCAAAATTCCCCCCTAGGGGGAAATTCCCCATCGGTTGAGAACCACTGAGCTAATAGATGTTGTAATTCTTCATCAGAGTGGGTCGTAACTGCAGCATCATCTGCAAAAAGCAACTCTCTGATCAGTACCCTCCTAATTTTGGTCTTGGCCTTCAATCTCTGAGCATTGTAGAGGCCACCATCTGAGCGTGAGTGAATGTATATACCGGCATCCTGATCACGAAAGGCATATTTCAGAAGAAGTGAAAAGTATATTCCAAAGAGGGTGGGAGCTAGTACACAACCTTGCTTAACTCCACTCTTGATTTCAAACTCTTCTGAAGTTGAGCCATCAAACTTGATTATACCCTTCATGCCTGTGTGGAACGATTCCACAATGGACAGAAGAGTTGTGGGCAGCTAATCTTCTATAGTGCCTTGAACATACCTTCACGACTGACCAAATCAAATGCCTTTGTGAGGTCGATGAAGGCAATAAACAGTGATTAATTTTGTTCCCGGCATTTTTCTTGCATTTGTCGCAATGAGAAGGCAAATTTGATGACAAATACAAACATGATGAGTGTGTGTGATAACAGATATAAACATGAAGTCGGCGTGATAATAAAAGCAAACATGATGTGTTGGCTGATTACAAACACAGACATGCTAGGGTGATGTGTTCACACCAGAAACTGACAGATGTTTGCGTACACATGCAAAAATCTGGTAACTCAAAAACCAAAATTCTTTGCGTACACATGCAGAAATCTGTTAACTCACAACCAAAATTCTTTGCGTACACATGCAGAAATCTGATAACTCACAACCAAAATTCTTTGTGTACACATGCAGAAATCTGGTAACTCAAAAACCAAAATTCTTTGCGTACACATGCAGAAATATGTTAACTCACAACCAAAATTCTTTGCGTACACATGCAGAAATCTGTTAACTCACAACCAAAATTCTTTGCGTACACATGCAGAAATCTGTTAACTCACAACCAAAATTCTTTGCGTACACATGCAGAAATCTGATAACTCACAACCAAAATTCTTTGCGTACACATGCAGAAATCTGTTAACTCACAACCAAAATTCTTTGCGTACACATGCAGAAATCTGATAACTCACAACCAAAATTCTTTGCGTACACATGCAGAAATCTGTTAACTCACAACCAAAATTCTTCGACCGGCGAAACAAAGTTGTGTCCGTCGTATTCCTGCGAGCAGTTGAATTGTGGGAACAATCTCGGGATGATACTGGCATTGGTTTCTGTGGTTACGTTCACCTGCAACACAAAGTCCACATGTTTAATCATTGAATTATTTGGTTACATTCATCTGAAACACAAAGTCCACATGTTTAATCATTGAATTATTTGGCTACATTCATCTGCAACACAAAATCTGCATGTTTAATCATTGGATTCTTTGGTTACGTTTACCTGTAACACAAAGTCCACATGTTTAATCATTGGATTATTTGGTTACGTTCACCTGCCACACAAAATCCGTATGTTTAATGATTGAATTATTTGGTTACGTTTACCTGCAACACAAAGTCAGCATGTTTAATGATAGAATTATTTGGTTACGTTCACCTGCAACACAAAGTCAGCATATTGAATTGAGTTGAGTTAAGAACCGATATCACGCAACAATAACCTGTACTCAGGACATTCCCATACGTGCTCCGTCCCCTCGTTCAACAGCCAGCGAAGAGTCATGCTACTTATGGTTCCCACCGCTGTCTGATTAAAAGTTCTCCTGGTCTTCCCTCTCAGTTTTGAGATTCTATCAGAACCCCTGCCGATCCCCCGCAATCTCATCCTTTCCACATATGGGTTCTCAATCTGTTCCTCCGCCTTCTCTACCTGGTACCACAACCACCTGTCCCTTGTCCATAGGCAATCTACCACCAAGAGGTGTATTTCCTGCTAGCCCATCAGCATGTTTATTCCCCCGCACCCATGCAAGGCCAGGACATAATATCCATACAGTTCTCACAAACTGTAACCTCTGAAGCGACGATAGCCATTCCACACGAAATATTCCTTTCTCCACCTTACTTAGCATACTCTTTGAATCCGTAATGAATACAATGTGTGCTGCAGTAGTCTCCTGCAGCCAAAGAAATAGCTCTGTTATTGCCTCCACCTCCATTCTCTTGCTGGAGGTCGTAGTCTCATATGCTAGACTCTCCTTTTTCAAGACTCGTCCATTAGCCTTTGCAATAAAACCCCAACCATTACATCTGTTTCTCACCACTGAAAAAAATTGTGGAATGTTGTACTCAACTATAAATGGTGTAATACTATCACTGTTTGGAAGATCGCTGGGGTATGTTGCGTTTAACTATAACTGGTTTATGAGTATCATTGGCTGGCAAAGAAATGGGGAATGGTACACTCAATTATAACTGGTGTATGAGTATCATTGGCTGGCAAAGAAATGGGGAATGGTACACTCAATTATAACTGGTGTATGAGTATCATTGGCTGGCAAAGAAATGGGGAATGGTACACTCAATTATAACTGGTGTATGAGTATCATTGGCTGGCAAAGAAATGGGGAATGGTACACTCAATTATAACTGGTGTATGAGTATCATTGGCTGGCAAAGAAATGGGGAATGGTACACTCAATTATAACTGGTTTATGACTATCATTGGCTGGCAAAGAAATGGGGAATGGTACACTCAATTATAACTGGTTTATGACTATCATTGGCTGGCAAAGAAATGGGGAATGGTACACTCAATTATAACTGGTTTATGACTATCATTGGCTGGCAAAGAAATGGGGAATGGTACACTCAATTATAACTGGTTTATGACTATCATTGGCTGGCAAAGAAATGGGGAATGGTACACTCAATTATAACTGGTTTATGACTATCATTGGCTGGCAAAGAAATGGGGAATGGTACACTCAATTATAACTGGTGTATGACTATCATTGGCTGGCAAAGAAATGGGGAATGGTACACTCAATTATAACTGGTTTATGACTATCATTGGCTGGCAAAGAAATGGGGAATGGTACACTCAATTATAACTGGTTTATGACTATCATTGGCTGGCAAAGAAATGGGGAATGGTACACTCAATTATAACTGGTTTATGACTATCATTGGCTGGCAAAGAAATGGGGAATGGTACACTCAATTATAACTGGTTTATGACTATCATTGGCTGGCAAAGAAATGGGGAATGGTACACTCAATTATAACTGGTTTATGAGTATCATTGGCTGGCAAAGAAATGGGGAATGGTACACTCAATTATAACTGGTTTATGACTATCATTGGCTGGCAAAGAAATGGGGAATGGTACACTCAATTATAACTGGTTTATGACTATCATTGGCTGGCAAAGAAATGGGGAATGGTACACTCAATTATAACTGGTGTATGACTATCATTGGCTGGCAAAGAAATGGGGAATGGTACACTCAATTATAACTGGTTTATGACTATCATTGGCTGGCAAAGAAATGGGGAATGGTACACTCAATTATAACTGGTTTATGACTATCATTGGCTGGCAAAGAAATGGGGAATGGTACACTCAATTATAACTGGTTTATGACTATCATTGGCTGGCAAAGAAATGGGGAATGGTACACTCAATTATAACTGGTGTATGACTATCATTGTCTGGTAGAGAGCCGGTGTATGTTGCGTTTACCCCTAACTTGTGTATGAGTATCACTGTTGTAGCACTCTGAATTTTGTCACCACGCAAAAGTATTCAGCTAGGAATGTGTTCCATCAGTACAGCTAGAGTACTTCTCACAAAGATAGGAGTGTGTTCCCTCAGTACATCTAGAGTACTTCTTCCAAAGTTAGGATTCTGTTCCCTCAGTACATGTAGAGTACTTCTCCCAAAGTTAGGAGTGTGTTCCCTCAGTACATCTAAAGTACTTCTCCCAAAGTTAGAAATGTGTTCCCTCAGTACATCTAGAGTACTTCTCCCAAAGTTAGGAGTGTGTTCCCTCAGTACATCTAGAGTACTTCTCCCAAAGTTAGGACTGTGTTCCCTCAGTACATATAGAGTACTTCTCCCAAAGTTAGGACTGTGTTCCCTCAGTACATGTAGAGTACTTCTCCCAAAGTTAGGAGTGTGTTCCCTCAGTAAATCTAAAGTACTTCTCCCAAAGTTAGAAGTGTGTTCCCTCCGAACATCTAGAGTACTTCTCCCAAAGTTAGGAGTGTGTTCCCTCAGTACATCTAGAGTACTTCTCCCAAAGTTAGGAGTGTGTTCCCTCAGTACATCTAGAGTACTTCTCCCAAAGTTAGGACTGTGTTCCCTCAGTACATATAGAGACATCTCCCAAAGTTTCGAGTGTGTTCCCTCTGTACATCTAGAGTACGTCTTCCTAAGTTAGGAGTGTGTACCATCAGTACATCTAGAGTACTTCTTCCTAAGTTAGGAGTGAAACAGACTCGTGCACCTTCTTCACTTATTATACATTCCAGTACTACTCTTCGTCGGAACATTGTCTTTTTAAATTGTACTTATGACATTGGTAATCATTTCATTCAACATTAACCGGGACAATGACTTCACTCAACAATAACCTGGAAAATCATTTCATTCAACAATAACCTGGATAAACATTTGTCAAACAATAACCTGGATTATTATTTCCCAAACAATAAACTGGATAATCATTTCATTCAACAATAACCTTAATAAACATTTCTCAAACAGTAACTTGGATAATCGTTTCAAAGACAATACCCCTGGATATTCATTTCACGCAACAATAACATGGATAATTATTTCACTCAACAATAACCTGAATAATTATTTCACTCAATAATAACCTGTGTAATGATTTCACACAACTGTGACGAAACGCTGCGAATAAAATCAGAATGAAGCTCTCATTCTGCAACAAAGATTAAACCAAGGCAGAATGAGAAGATAGAAAATACAACTTCATTGCACTGCTCAGAGTTTACAAATCTATGACGCAAAATTGCGCTAGAGCACTGCCCTTGCACAAAGCGAACACAGTCTGGTTTCTACAATAATTGTCAAATCTCAAACTTGACGCCATACGGGCGAAAGGCGCTGTTCAGTTGTAATAGGTTCAGGCTTTTGGTATCAAACCGAATGCTGAAACGTATCCCCCTGTAGCCGCGGAATGCGAGACTGAGGGGAGGGTGGGGAATTTCAACCAGGACTAATGTGTGAATCGCCCAACGGTTGCTGAAGGATGTTTGCATATCCTTCACAGGACATCGCTGTCAACATCATCATCTTTCAGCTGATTGTTGATTTCTTGGCAAGATTATACTCAGTAGTTTGCCATTGCTTTCTGAGCGACCGGCTAACATACCCCTAAGTTACCGACACGGTTAGAACCGCTACCGATTCTCGCCGTCGTCACGCTACTCACGAGAGTACACCTAGGCCAGGGAGCCGGCTGCTGAAGGATACCGGACTCATATTTTCTAGATGAGAAGTTCAAAGGTTGGCCAACTGGGAAGAGCTATAATTAGACCTTGTTAAATATCCTGGGGCTTGGGAATTCTCCATGGGATCGTCTTCTGGAAGAATCACTTAAAAAGTGATTTTATATTTATACATCATTTGTTAATAAATATTAATTCTTGTTTTGTTTAGAATTTCCTATGAATTTATTTCCTAGCAACTATTCAGCTAAGTAACGATACTCTAAATCTGTGGACTTTCATTTTGTCTGTCCGATGTATGTCATTTCGACGATAGCTGTTATTTTCTCATTTTGTTGTATATAGTTGTAATACTATATTTCTTTTGTTCTTACCACACAACTGGGAATATCATGCTATGACTAGTTTGTATATATATATATAATAATCTTGATATACGGAATGTATATAATGTTTAAAATAGTTATGACACACCAGGGTGAATGTTTTTTGTGCAACTATTATATGTAGCTTTCTTTATTCATATTGTCTATTATTGTAGTATGCTTTAGGGTTAATGTGTTACTGGTGTCAGGTCTTAGTCAGATATGACTGAGCTACCGTATGACAGTAGACGGTATTACCTGTCAGGTCTTAGTCAGATATGACTGAGCTACCGTATGACAGTAGACGGTATTACCTGTCAGGTCTTAGTCAGATATGACTGAGCTACCGTATGACAGTAGACGGTACTACCTGCTTTCTGTCAACGCCGAATGTCAGGTCTTGGTCAGATATGACTGAGCTACCGTATGACAGTAGACGGTACTACCTGCTTTCTGTCAACGCCGAATGTTGGGCGGCGCTTACCAAACCCGACACCCCACATTGTGCCAACGGCTTCGGGCGGAAGAGCGCAATTGAGAGGGTACAAGCCTTATCCTGGTGTGAGGAAATACCACCTAAAGACAAATTGTCATGGCAGGGCAGACCAGGCCCTAAGCCTTGATTCACAGCTGATCTAGGATCGAAGCTCCGACAGGCGGACAGTTAGAGTATTGCTTTGCTGATCCGCAGCTTCTGCAGCTTGTCTTGTTCCAGATGTATAGGTAACTTTCCTCTGGAGTGAACTAGGCAGGCCGAGAGAGGGATCATGCTGCATGGACAACACATGGTCTCTATATTTTAGCCCAGGCTTTATGCTTTGTAGAGGTATAACTCCATCCCTGGTCTTAACCGGTCTCGGAATCAAAGCGAGGGGTAGCAGTTACGGGTTATAAGTCCTTATCAATTGGCGTAGACATGGGGCGCCACGGGTTACCTCTGACGGTGGGAGACACCTACAGGTGTCACTGATCAGCTACCGCCCGCCTTAAGCTGGGCAGCCCCAGGCCAATTGGGTGCTAATCCGCCACAGTCTTCCCGCTTCAATGGGTGTTTATGATTAGGGCAAAATCTGATTCGCAGGCTGTTAAACCAACGCTCCAAAGTACTAATAAAAAGAAAAATAGAAATCTCAAGCTACGGCTTGCAACCTGGAACGTGAGAACCACGTGTCCAGGATTTTGCACTGACCTGACTAATATTGACGATGTGAGAAAAATGGCTGTGATTGATGCCGAACTCAATTGTCTTATCATTGATATTTCTGGGCTGCAGGAAACTCGCCTCGCCGAGGGACAGGGAAAACAATTACACCTTTTTTTTGGAAGGGTAGATGGCAGGCAGAAAAAAGGCAACACTGAGATGGCTTTGCATTGAAGAATTCGCTACTGGGAATTATTGAAATTCCAGCAGGAGGAAATGAAAGACTATTATCCCTGCGCTTGGCAACTTTGTTTGGTCTTGCCACCATTCTCACTGCATATGCACCGACACTCGATTCCTCTGATGATGTGAAGGATTTGTTCTATGAGGCGCTAGACTCTGTGATCATGGCAGTTCCCAAATCTGACTACATTTATATGCTCGGTGATTTCAATGCTCTTGTGGGCAAGGACTCGAGTTCATGGCCAGTGTGCCTTGGAAAATACAACATCGGTCGCATGAATGGAAATGGGCAAAGGCTGTTGGAGCAATACACCAGTAATGACCTATGTATTACAAACTCCTTCTTTAAAACAAAAGAGCTTCATAAGGTCGCATGGAAACATCCAAGATCCGGCCATTGGCATCAGCTGGACTTCATCATCACACGGAGACAACATGTGAACCATACATCATTAACTCGAAGTTACCACAGTGCTCTGAGGCCCTGCCAACACGTGACCACCATGGCAGACGTTAAGTGTGCTATTAATGAACTTTCATCTGGCAGGTAAGGATGGGATTCAAATAGCGATTATCAGGAGTGGGCAAGACACATTCACTCTATAGATCCACCAGCTAATAGAGCTATGCTGGCGAGAAGAACAAGTCCCACAGGATTTCAAAGACTCAAATATCATAACACTGTACAAGAACAAGGGCGATCGGAGCGACTGCAACAACTATAGGGGTATCTCACTTCTGTGTATTGTTGGGAAAGTATTTACCAGAATTGTTCTGAGATCCTGGGAGATCATGTCTACCCCGAATCACATTTTGGCTTCCAACAAAACCGGTCCACCATTGATATGATATTCTCATTGCGACAAATGCAAGAAAAATGCCGTGATCAGAATCAGCCACTGTTTATTGCCTTCATCGACCTCACAAAGTCATTTGATTTGATCAGTCGTGAGGGTCTGTTCAGGGCACTAAAGAAGATTGGCTGCAGACCAACTCTTCTGTCCATTGTGGAATCGTTCCACACAGGCATGAAGGGTATAATCAAGTTTGATGGCTCAACTTCAGAAGAGTTTGAAATCAAGAGTGGAGTTAAGCAAGGTTGTGTACTATTCCCCACCATCTTTGGGATATACTTTTCACTTCCACTGAAACATGCCTTTCATGATCAGGATGCCGGTATATACATTCACTCACGCTCAGATGGTGGCCTCTATAATGCTCATAGACTGACGGCAAAGACCAACATTATGAGGGTACTGATCAGAGAGTTGCTTTGTGCAGATGAAGCTGCAGTTACGACCCACTCTGAGGAAGAATTACAACATCTACTATCTGCATTCTCCAATGCTTGTTCTGAATTTGGTTTAACAATTAGCAAGAAGAAGACACAGATTATGTCACAAGGTGCACATGGGGTACCATCAATCTTTATTGACGACGCCGAACTAGAGATGGTAGACCGTTTTACATATCTAGGATCAGTGGTAAAAGCAAATTATCCCTAGATCAGGAAATCAACGTCAGGATTGGTAAGGCAGCAACAACAATGAACAGGTTAAGTAAAAGAGTCTGGGAGAACAGGCAGCTTATTGTCCTTGTCTACCAAGCCTGTGTCCTTAGTACTCTTCTTTATGGCAGTGAAGCCTGGACAACTTACTCACACCAAGAGAAACGTTTAAACAGCTTTCATATGCGGTGTCTGCAAAGAATAATTGGTATGAAGTGGCAAGACACAATCACAAATACTAAAGTATTGAAAAGATCAGGTTGTGTGACGGTTTATTCCATGCTCAGTCTTCGTAGACTTAGATGGATAGGACACGTTATGGAGATGGATGTTGGTAGAATACCAAAGGACATCTTTTTTGGTGAATTACAGATGGGTAAGAGATTTCAGGGTCGACCTCTACTACGATATAAAGATGTGTGTAAGCGGGACATGATTGATACAGGCATTGATAATGCACACTGGGAGCAAGTCACCGCTGAACGTGTTGCCTGGAGGGAAAATATCAGAAATGGAATAAAGACAAAGGAGAAAATTATTGCAGATAAGTCACACACCGAGCTTTTGAGACGCAAGATGGTGCATGATGGTCAAAATGACCATGTTTTCCCCATGCATCCACTGTGGACAAACATTTGCAGTACGAATTGGCCTTATCAGCCACACTCGCCACCGCCATGGATCGTAGTTATTTAGCCCTTTTGAAGCACAACATACCAACTATCGTCTGTCAAGACGGCAAGGTGCCAATGAGGTAATATGTTACCCAATGGCGAATGTTATGTGATACTATCGTGGTTGTATTTGAGGCATAGAGGTTGTGGTGTATATATTCCCAAACTATGTGACGGGTTTATGGTGTGCCTAGCCCTTACAAGTGCATGATGAACGTGCGTTCATCGTGACTCAAATCTGGCTGACGCAGAGACTGATCACCGGCAGGTAAGCCCCAAGGTCAGGCATTTTTTGTGTTAACACCACTGACAAGTTAATATGCTGAAACAGATTTGGTGAAGGAGCGGCTGCAAAGAAACCTTGTATCTGGATGAGAGACGTGGACTTAGGACACTACTCCTCATGACATGACCGATAGGATGAAGGCAGCAATTGTAATCATGTGACCTATTCGACTGCGGAAAAGTCCTTCTGACTCGACAGAATGAGAGAGATAAAGAGAAGATAATAGTGAGTGTAGTAAACCTTGATGAGAGACGCTGAGAGAGATAGAGAGAAGAGGATAGTGAGTGCAGTAAACCTGGATGAGAGACGCTGAGAGAGATAGAGAGAAGAGGATAGTGAGTGCAGTAAACCTGGATGAGAGACGCTGCCATATATTATCTCAATGTCTGTATATGTGTATGATGGTATATGTATAGTTAGAGTTTTATATGTGTTAATGTCAGAAACTGCACATTCTTGATCGTCTATTTCAAGCTCTCAGCCAGAGCGCCAGGTTACAGGATCCTGTTCAGTGACAGCGAGGAGAGACCTGATGGAGAAAAGACTTGCATTCGCAAGGAACACTATCTCTGCTGACCCAAAACGAAATCTCATTCTGAGACCTGTATCCCTGTCACACAAGTAACGTTTTAAGTTACGTATTTTATCGTCAATGTTGAGGTCAAATCATATTATTGTTTACATCATTTCGTACGACTGTCACTGCACATCACTACCTAGTATATGTGAGTCTTATGTCTCGAAATCACCATTTCACTATCATCATACCGAAACCATCATGTTATGAAGGATTTATCTTGATAGAAAATAAACATAGTGGTAGTTTGTGTAACTCATAGATCTTTCCTAATATTGTCCAAGTGTGCGTATTTGTGTTTGTGTATATGTTGCTTGCGGTACTTGATAGGGGACTCATTCTATTAAACAGGGAGGGGAGATTGTCAGGGTGGAAACCTGCCCTACCTAGTAATCACATAACATATGTCAACCTTGGCATCTAACCTCCTCCTCCCGACTCCTTGGGGGATACCAAGACCAGCTACCGTTACCTTTTTACGAGCCATTTCCAGCTGTATGCTGGTGTATCCAGGGACTTGATCTTTATTCAGCCTAAATACATTTGTCCCGACTCTGCTTGCTTGGGTTGGGTGAACCCGCAGCCACTACAAGGCCAGTGTGAGCGCTAACTCAATTAGATAACACATCGGAGTTAGCAACACTCCCGGGTTAGTAATGTCTAACATCAACAGTAACCTGGATAATCATTTCATTCAATCGTAATCAGGATACTCATTTCACTCAACAATAACCTGGATAATCATTTCCCAAACAGTAACCTGGATAATCATTTCACTCAATAGTAACCTGGATAATCGTTTCACTCAATAATAACATGCTTAATGATTTCACTCAACTATAACCTGGATAATCTTTTCCAAAACAGTAACCTGGATAATCATTTCACTCAACGATAGCCTGGATAATCATTTCACTCAACGATAGCCTGGATAATCATTTCATTCAACAACAACATGGATAATCATTTCCCAAACATTAACCTGGATAATCATTTCACTCAACAATAACATGGATAATCATTTTACTCAGTTGGTTAATTAGTCGACATATCATCCTCATTGCACATCGAACCATTCAGTCCATAAGTGCTCAGATCCCCTCTTCAGTAAATCCGGCAGCGTGTAGCGGCTAACGACGCCAGTTCTGTGTTGGTTTATCAATCTTCTTTGGCTTCCTGCGTAGTGTTCTT
The DNA here is from genome assembly GCA_014155875.1 of Cepaea nemoralis. NCBI lineage: Eukaryota > Metazoa > Mollusca > Gastropoda > Stylommatophora > Helicidae > Cepaea > Cepaea nemoralis. Next base: position 651,814 of record JACEFZ010022817.1, read on the forward strand.
GTTTGGCCACACAACTTTTAACTTGCTGTTCTCACAGCCTGACCATTGTTTAGATTCCCAGTTATCGCTTGGTTCTCGTAAACGACTTACTTCTCGTAGAGCATTCAGAATGTCTGCCTGGTCCATGGCTCTTCCGCCTTCCACAGTAGCCTTACCTGCAAGCTTGTCAGCCCATTCATTTCCTCGTACATCAGCATGCCCTGGCACGAAAATGAAACTAATCTTTGCCAGCCGAGACCGCTCCAGAGACAGCAGCCATTCTCTTCGGATCCCCCCATCTCTATCTTCTTGAGCATGCTCATTGAGTCACTAAGAAAACATGCCTAGTGAATGTCTGTGCCTCGAGCCATGTTATTGCTTTACTTACTGCCATGACTTCCATAGTCAGGCTACTTTTGGTCAAAGAAAAAGCACCAGAATCTTCCTTCATAATTCTCCCGCCGGCATGAGTCTTAAAAGCCCATGAACTTCTCACTCGTCGAACGACCGACCCATATGCACAAATGACAGCATCCTCCTCCAAAGAATTCTCGAAGATCAAAGCCTGTACTTCCTCCCCCACAGCAGCCGGATTTTCTTGTCTGGATTTTCTGTCTAGTTAGATGCAAACTGAAAAGGACGTACAGAAATATGTTGGCATTCGTACCCACTCATCGCCAAGTTCTAAGTCCTCAGGTGAGCACATCTGTTGAAGAATGTCTTCGACTTGACCCATCCACGACTTTCCTCTTTTTATCCTGCTGACTTTTACCTCCTTAATTTCACTGTGCAGTGGCTGTTGTGTGTTTGCGTAGACTCTGAGGTATGCAAGTTTGTATTCTTCCCCCAACGATTGGAAAATCAAGTAGGTAGCGCATCGTCCTGCATGCTGTATTTCTTGTACATCCAAGAATAATACGCACAGCTTCGTCAGCTTACGGCTGATAGTCACAATCGCCATCGCATACTCCAAAACAGAAAGGACTAGACCGTCGTAAAGGAGACATAGATGGCGCTGCTCACAGTTTGCTGCCGCCATCACCCGCATCGCAGCTAAACCTCGCTTGGCCTGTGTTATCATCAGGTCTATGTTCTCATAATAAGCAAGACGTCAATCAAAACGTATCCCCAGGTAGTTCATTGCCTGCGTTCTTTCACTGTCTCTGAACCCAGATTTGCATTTGGTGTTGGAGTGTTGACAATATGGTTATTCAAAGAGAAACATGTCACTGCTGCCTTCATTGGGTTGACCATTGCCCCAGATCACACACACCAAGTGTTTATGCGATTTAGTTCTGTTTGTACATCCACAACAACTCGATCTCTATCCTTACCCTGACGATACACTAACACATCGTTGGCATATGACAATGTCCTCCCCGGTCCTCTGATCTGCTCGCCGGTGATTCTCACAATGTAGGCGTTGAACAGCACCGGAGATAATGGTGAACTCTGTGGCGGGCCCGGATATATTGTTGTTGGTTCAGAGGTCCAGCCGCCACATCTAAAAACTACTTTCCTTTGGAAGAGAGCTGCGGTGATCCAACTAAGGAGGAATGGACTAATCTTGAGCTCAAGAAGCTGAAGCATTAAGAAATTCAATGGTAGTCTGTTGTACGCATCCTTAAGATAAATCGCCGCAGCAAAGGTTTCAAAGCCTGAGTGGAAACCTTCACAGACATCATGGGCAAAAACTGTTGCGTTGGTCCAGGTTTCTCTGTTTGGGCGGTACCCTCCAAGAGTAGGTGGGGAAAAAAACCTTACCTCTCCAGCTGACTTGATATTTTTCTGGCAATTAACTTCTCCACCTATTGTATTTTGCATGGTTATTACCCAATATCCCTGCATTTTTGTGTGGTATTTGCCAAGCTTCGGCAAAGGAATCAGACAGCCGCGTAACCACTGCTCCTTGATGCTAGCACTCCCTATACTGTCGTTGTACATATCTGCTAGTTTCTCTAGCTCATTGTCGGTACACCTATTGATGTCGTCGTATCTTATGCCATCTAGCCTTGGTGAGCTGTTTTTTGTTCGTCAAAGGACAGCCCTGATCTATTTCACTATCACTGTGTCTTCATCCGAAATGTTCTGGGCCTTACACCTATCTGGGGTAACCGCCTTGGCAAAAAATCGGCCTCCCATGTCTGTTTGGTTGCCCTGCTCTAGATAGCGTTCAAAAAGGGCTTTGCCCTTATTCTCGTCAGACATCTGCCAGAAGTCAGGAACATTCTTATTCTTGACTACCCTATTCATACTTTTATGTAGTAGCCAGAACAATTTCAGTGACTTGTCTGTGCCTATTCTTTGACACAACTCTGCCCACTTTTCACTGTTAACCACTTTAACCAGGTTTTTGATATAGCTAACTTTGGTGCCCATCTCTCTTTCCAAGTGCACGATAAGACTAGGATGGTCAACTCTGTTCTTCTTGGCAATGTGCCATTTTCTTACAGCACTGCGCTTATCCATCCAGGCCTTTTCTACCTCACAATTCCACCAAGGTGGCTGCTCTCAGCTTTTTTTCCTGCCATATGATTCCTGCGCTCGTCGCGCCTTATTTTACTCACCACATCTTGCCTTGAACTGTCATACTTGAAAATCTTGACTGTTGACTTGTGCTGCCTAGTTCTGCCGTTCTCCACCAATATGCTGCAAGGGTGGTTGTCGCTGCCGTGGTACCCTAGGACACCCCATCTACATACTGTCGTGAGTGAAGGGCGAAACCAGTGCCATGTCAATAATACTGTCCTCATCACCTGGACCACTTGCTGTCCTGGTGACACAGCCACTGTTGATACATACAAGGTCACTGGTTTCAAGTGCCGCCTCGAGGGCCCCCCCCCCCCCCGGTGTGTTGGAGGAAATGTTACCCATGATTTGCCTTTAGCGTTGAAATCTCCGCAGAAAATGACATTCATATCATGACATAATATGTCACCCAGACATTGCCATCTCTGGGAATCCACACTCGTGTTACAGGCATAAACATAAACCAACACGAATGGTAGCCCGGATTGAAATCTAACAGTCTGTATTCGTATCTTGTCACTGTCCCACCTGGACATGTCCAGCTCTGAAGCCACTATGCTGTCTCGAATCAGAATCGCCATTACCAGATATCGCCTATTGTAGTAGCATTTGAAGCCGGCTATATGGAGTGAATTAACACCCAGTCTCGTCTCCTGAAGAGCTACTATATCGTTTCTGTATGCAAGGCTTTCCAAAATTGGGCCTCGTTGTTTTGCACTGGCACAGTTCCAATATAGAATCCGCGTGTTCTTGAGGCCCAGACCGTCGCATTTTCGCCGGTAACGCCTGGCTCCGGCCCGTGTCCCCTGCCGTTTACGTCTCGGACCTCGTCTAGTTTGTGGTTTCTTTACCCTTTGTACGGGACACAAACGCTGGTCTGCCTTGATGAAGAAAACCACAAACATTACACACCACTAGTGTACTACACAGTAACCTAAACATGCTGCGATATTCACTCATGATTGATTCGCACAGATGCATGAAACACCGTTGCACCGGAAACTTCTTGCCAGAAAACTCATGGTTTACGATTTTATTTTCTTGATTTCTACGATTTCATTTTACTCAACAATAAACTGGATAATCATTTTACTCAACAATAACCTGAATAGCCATTTCCCAAACAATGACTTGGGTAATAATTTCCCTCAACAATAACCTGGATAATCATTTCACTCAACAATAACCAGAATAATCTTTTTACTCAACAATAACCTGGATAATCATTTCACTCAACAGTAACAAGGATAAGCATTTCACGCAACAATTGCGTAGATAAACGTTTCACTCAACAATTACCTAGATAAACGTTTTACTTGACAATTATCTAGATAAAAATCCAACTTAACAATATCCTGGATAATCATTTCACTTAAAAATAACCTGGATAATCATATTCGAAACAATAACCCGGATAAGCATACCCTTAACAATAACTTGGATAATCATTTCACTCAACAATGACCTGGATAATTATTTCACTCAACAACAGCCTGTATAATCATTTCACTCAACAATGACCTGGATAGTCATTTCACTCAACAATAACCTGTATAATCATTTAACTCAAAAATAACCTGGATAGTAATTTCACTCAGTAATAACCTGGAAAAACATTTCCCTCAACAATTACCTAGATAAACATCTCCCTCAACTATTACCTGGATAAACATTTCACGTGACAATTACCTAGATAACAATTGCACTCAATAATTGTCCTGATAAGATTTCACACAGCAATTACCAAGATAAACATTTCACTCAACATGGCTCTCCACAGATCTCGGTATTTGGTTTTCTGGATCAACTCTGCTTCTGATATTCCTCCATGCCACCGTCTCAATCCATCCAGCATAATTTCTCTTGTCTGCCTCTGCCTCTCTTCCCCTCGATCTTTCCAGTTGTCACGATGTTCTTCAATGTCTCTCTTCTCATCACGTGACCGAAGAAAGCTGTTTCTCTCTTTCTTATTGTTATATATATAGTGTTCTAGTTTCATTAGCCTGTTTCAGGCAGTCGTCGTTAGTTACTCTGGCAGTCCAAGGAATTCGCTTCTAATTTCTTCTTAATTTGCTTATTTACATTCCAAGATTCACAGCCATACAGCAAAACTGATTCTATATAGCATTTCAGCACTCTCTTTCTTACATTCAGTGACAGTGACTTATTGCATAAGATACTCTTCATTTTCTGAAATACGGCTTTTGCTTGCCCTATTCTGCTCTTAATCTCTGTTGTATGTCTTCCGTCTGATGGTATAAATGCCCTAGGTATCTACAATTATCCACTTGGTTAAGAATTTGTCCTATTTCTATGCCACATTTTGGTGTCACCATTTTCTTTGATATCACATTGTTACTGTTTTCTTGATATTCCAGGAGAGTCCTTTCCTTGCACTCTCTGTTACTACAATGCCCAACAATTGTTATAGGTCTGCTGATTTATCCACAACCAATACTGCGTCATCTGCATAGCGTATATTATTTATATTCTTCTTCTTCTTCTTCTTCTTCTTCTTCTTCTTCTGCGTTCATCCAGTTTTTTTTTCCGGATGTGATTGCGTTGTGCCGGTTTACAGCAAAGCTGCGTTCTTGCGCCGTTAGGCCGACACATCCGACTTCTGCGGGCATTTGTTGACCGGGTTAACCATCCCGGATATTATTTATATGATAACCTCCAACTAGTATTCCTGGCATCTCTTTGATCTCTCTCATTATTACTTCGCTATACAGGGAGAAAAGATCTGGTGACAAGACACACCCTTGTCGTACTCCTAGCTTTATCTGTTTGTAACTACCCTCTTTATTTCCCATTTTAATTGCTGCTACTTGGTTCCAGTATATATTCTTTATTATTCTTAAATCTTTTCCATCAGTGTTGATATCTTCCAACATTTTAATCAGTTCATCATGTTTTACCTTATCAAATGCCTTAGTATAATCTAGTTTAGTTTAGTCGACGGATCAACATCATGGCACACGGGTGTAACCCATAAGTGCTCCGTTCTTCTCCTAACTCAAGCGTGAGTCCGGAGAAACTCAGCTCAGTGCACGAACTCCGTAGCACCGGCGAGGATCCTGAAATACTTTGGGTAGATTTTTAACTAGAAATTTTTGCGCGGGCAGCGCTGTTAGGCTGCTCTTTTTCGATTTCCAACTGCCAAGGGATGTTCTACGTGCGCAACAATACACACGGGCGTCCGATCTCACTACCCAGAGACCAGGGGAAATTTTATTACTAGAAGTCCACGAGAAAAAAATTCCCGTCCTCATCGGGGGTTGAACTCGGGACCTCCAGCACTCGAGGCGGACACCATACCTCGAGACCACTCAGCCCCCCTAATGGGCTCCCTTAGTATAATTTATGAAGCACAAATATATTTCTCTCTGTTTCTCTATTGCCCTTTCTATTAGTGTCCGTAGTGTATAAATTGCAGTGTTTATGCCCTTTCCCTCCACAAATCCATACTGTTCTTCAATAATTTCCATTTTTATTTTCTTTTTGTTTCTTCTCATTATGATTCTGAGTAGAAGCTTAGTGATATGGTTTATAAGGTTAATTGTACGAAAATCTTCACAATCAATTGCTCCTGGTCTTTTTGGTATAGCTATAAATACAGATTTCAGCATATCACTGGGTAAATATCCACTACTGTAAATATCGTTGAACATTTTGGTTAATATATCTACTCCAAATTCTCCCAATACTTCTAATTCTTCTATTGTGATTTCATCTGGCCCAGCTGTTTTTCCTTTCTTCATATGTTTCATAGCGTCAGCGACTTCTTCTTTTAGAATAGGTGGGCCTTCTAAGTTACTATCTTCTGTTAATTCTTCCCTTTCTCCATCATATAATTCTCTTATATACTCATTCCACCTATGTGGAACTGTGTTTATTGATTTCAAGAAAGGATTTGATATGATAGATCATCTTATTTTAATTAAATAACTTGAGACAATGAAAATTGGCCCTAATGTAGTCACTCTAATATCATCTTTTCTATCAAACAGAAAGCAAGTAGTATCACATAATAAATCTCTGTCTCAAACCACTACCTTCAATATTGGAGTACCGCAAGGCTCTATTCTTGGCCCTCTATTAGTTGCCATATATATTAACGATCTACCTTTGCATCTTTCGTCGTCCTGCGATCTATTTGCAGACGACTGTACAGTGTACACAAACGCTGAAAACTGTATTTTACTTGAGTCGTCTTTACAACAAGAATTAAATAATGTAGTTAGGTGGAGCTATTCAAACCGTATGCAAATTAACATCACTAAAACAAAATCAATGTTATTAACAACCAGACAAAGACTTCAGACTCTAAGCTCACACACAACACTTCAACTTCACATCGATAACATGCCAGTAGAAAGTGTAATTGAGCACAAAACATTAGGCCTAATCATTGATAGAAACCTAACCTTTAATTCCCACGTTCAAGTGCTCATTAAACAAACAGCGAAAAAAGTCTACCAACTCGCCAAAATTAAAAACTTCCTTGATGAGGACACAAGGAAACTATTCTATACTTCTCATATACAGACACACTTTGACTACTGCTCTACGATCTGGGACGGTTGTTCTAATTCAAACACCAAGCGACTTTACTCACTCCAGAAACGGGCCATGAGTCTAATTTATAGCAAACATTTAACTGACAATCCTAGCCTGTATAAACGCCTTCAGTTACTACCACTCCGTAAACGCCTGCTTTTCAATAAAGCTAAACTAATTCACAAAATCCTGCATCGGAATGCCCCAAATTACCTTTGGCCATTGTTTAAATATAATGCTAGACACAGTAAACGTTTAAATATATTACACATTCCGAAGCCTAGGATTGACTTATACAAAACAAGCTTAACGTACTCTGCAGCTCAGCTGTGGAACAATCTTCCACAAGAAATCAAAGACATCACCAATCCCTTTTCATATAATCGCAAATTATTCGAACACTATCTCAATATGGATTACCTTCCCCCTTAATAATAGAGATAATAATAATAATAACAAAACCCTAGTATAACAGCCAGTCCCCTTTTGGTAGGCCAGTATATTCCACATGGCTAACAACAAGTGTCAGACCATTATCTAATATTACTGTGTCGTGTAGTTTTGATGTTCGCATTTTGCCCATGCCTTTATAATGCATATCGTTTATATTGTTGTTGTTCTCTGTTAGCCTTGAATGATGTGTGAATGAAATAATGTATGAAAGAGAGTGATAGAAGGGCAGAATGTTAGACGGGCCTGCGTGCCCAATTCTTAACCCTTTGAAAATAAAGTTTGTTCGTTCGTTCGTTCGTTCGTTCGTTCTTCATTATAGCACCTTCCTCCAATAATATCTTTCCTGTTTACTCAACAATTACCTAAATAAACATCTCACTTAACAATCTTGTCACTCAACAATACCCTGGATAAACACCTCACCCTAAAATTGCTTTAAAAAACAACTTACTCAACAAATACCTGGATAAACATTTTAATCAACAATTGTCTTGATAACATTTCACTCAACAATTACCTAGATAAACATCTTACTTAACAATTACCTATATAAACATTTTAGTCAACAATTATCAAGATAAGCATTTCATTCCACAAGAACATGTTTATATTAACGTACAATTTAAATAATAAGACGTAGACAGCTTTACAGTTAAGACGGTTAAGATGCATCTTTGGACCCATTAGGGATACACAAAGTGGAGAGTGGAAAAGAAGAAGTAACAAAGAATTTATGATCTGTTTAAGTCCCCGCTAATCACTGGTATCATGAAGGCTAATAGACTGCAATGGCTGGGGCATATAGAAAGAATGGAAGATAATAGGGAAACAAAACTCGCTTACACTCAGGAAATAAATGACCGTAGACCCGAGATAGACCAAGAAGACTGGCAAGCGACTGGCAAGAAAAGGTCGACCAGAGAGAGGAATGGAGACGGCTTGTATCTGCAGCAAAGAACCTCAATGGCTCGGAATGCTGAATAAGAAGAAGAAGAAGAAGAAGAAGAAGAAGAAGAAGAAGAAGAAGAAGAAGAAGAAGAAGAAGAAGAAGAAGAAGAAGAAGAAGAAGAAGACAGTTATACAAGTGTTTTGATAACATCAAGAAATGGACCAAAAGGTAAACTGCGATACAGGTTTGAAGATAACATCAATAAATGGATCAACAGGTAGCCTGTGATACAAGTGTAAAGATAACAATTAAGAGATGGACCAAACGGTAAACAATGACACAAGTGTGAAGATAACATCAAGAGATGGACCAAAAGGTAAGCAGCGCTACAGGTGTGAAGATAACATCAAGAGATGGACCGAAAAGGTAAGCAGCGATACAGGTGTAAAGATAACATCAAGAGATGGACCGAAAAGGTAAGCAGCGATACAGGTGTAAAGATAACAATGAAGAGATGGACCAAAAGGTAAGCAGTGCTATAGGTGTGAAGATAACATCAAGAGATGGGTCGAGAGGTAAGCAAAGATGCAAGTGCGAAGATAAAATCAAAAGATGGACCAACAGTAATCTGTCAGAGTCAATAACCAGAGATAGAGATAGTTTTGGAGATGCACCGCTCCAACCCTTGATTGTGGAGACGGTACGGGATTTATTTCATCACATAGATTTCCCAGAGTTGTTAACCTCATACCAATACGTGCAGTTGGTACAATTGCAAATTGCAACACATAGATGATGCCAAAGTTGTTTACCTCAAACCACGAGGTGCTGTTGGTACAGTTGAAAGGAATCCTGTCCCTGTCGTAGGCGCTCATACACTTGGGGGAGTTCCACTCGTTGCCACAGGTGGCCCACGGCAGTGTGGATGCAAATGAACGGAATAGGTAAAACACGGCCCAAGCCAGGATGACAATGTAGTAGGTGTTTAACCAGAAGGCCATGATCACCGAAGCGTAACCGACACCTGCAGATAAAGTAACGTACTCATGTTTGGCACTTCTAATTATTGAGTGCTAATTATATCATTTGGCTACATTACTGAGTCCCAGTTATATCATTTGGCTACATTACTGAGTCCCAGTTATATCATTTGGCTACATTACTGAGTCTCAATTATATTATTTGACTACATTAATAAGTGCTAAATTTATTTTTGGGTGCATTAGTTAGTTAGTCGACAGATCATCCTCATTGCACATGAAAACATTCAGTACATAAGTGCTCGGATCCCCTCCTCAGTAAATCCCGCAGCGTGTAGTGGCTAACGACACTAGTTCTGTGTTGGTTTATTAATCGTCTTTGGCTTCTAGCGTAGTGTTCTTGTTTTGCCACATGTCAAGGTCCTGACAGGACATAACAGAGGACAGAGGACAGACATGGGGTGAGTACGGGTATAGAACAGTCTAGAAGCCTAGGACAGTAGAGACAGGACTGTACCCTTGAGTGACAGGTTCACCTCGGACAGAATTACGCAGTACGCCTAACCCAACCAGGCGAGTGCGAGACAGACGTGACAACACGACTTCCCACGGATTGCACGAGGGTCCAGTACCTCGTGACTACCAGACGGTAGAGGAGAAGTCAGGCGGGCGTTTGGACGCGACTGAGAGAGGATGCATGACTGAGTGGAGAGACAGAATAGACTTACACTTAGACTTCAGTGCAAATGAATGTGACCGCTACTAGACGTGTGTTTGTGTGCGAAGCTTGATACGAGTGCGCTTAGCTGTGATACGAGCGCGGAGATCGCGTGAGAATATTGAGAGAATTGGTGCGAGAGCAAGTATTGAAGTGATATTGATTCGTTTATATGGTACTGTTGTAATCTTGTGATATTTAAATGATGAGGTTTGTAAATAAATATGCCTAATATATTTATGCGTTTATGCCTCATCTGTGCTCGCACCATCTGCCTGTCTGAACCGATCTTCTAACCCCTAGAGACGTTGACACCACAGCTCTTTTAACTTGCTGTTCTCGCAGCCTGACCATGGTTGTAGATTCGCAGTCATCGCTTGGTTCTCGCAAAAGACTTGCATCTTGTAGCGCATTCAGAATATCAGCTCTGTCCGTGGCGCGTCCGCCTTCCACAGTAGCCTAACCTGTAAGCCCGCTCATTTGCTTATACACCCGCATGCCCTGGCACGAAAATGAAGCTAATCTTTGCCAGCAAAGACCTCTCCAGGGACAGCAACCACCCTCTCCGGACCCACCTCATCTTTATCTTCCTGACCATACTCATTGAGTCACTAAGAAAACACACCTGAGTGAATGTCTGTGTCTCGAGCCATGTTATTGCTTTACTTACTGCCATGACTTCCATAGTCAGGTTACTTGTGGTCAACTCAAAAGCACCAGAAACTTCACAAATTATCTTGGCTGAATTACTGAGTGATAACTACACTAGCTACATCGGTGAGTGCTAACTTATTATCTAGCTACATTATTGTGCACTAACTGTATTATTTGGCTACATTATTGAGTGCTAACTATACGATTTGGCTACATTATGCAATAGTAGTAGTAGTAGTAGCAGCAGCAGCAGCAGTATTGTAGTAGTAGTAGTAGTAGTAGTAGTAGTAGTAGTAGTAGTAGTAGTAGTAGTAGTACCCTACATACCACCCACCCACACATCGCCCATCCACCCACACATTCCCCCTCCACCCACACATCCCCCACCCAACCACACAAACACCCCCATGCATACATACATTCCCCCACCCATCTACCCATCCCCCACCCACACATCCCACGCCCACACACATCCCCCACCTAAACACATCTTCCCACCGACAACAAATCCCCCCACACACACATTCCCCACCCACCCACACACACACACACAGGCACACATACATGCATCTACCCACCAATTCCCCCACCCACACAATCCCCCTACACACATCACCACACCCGCAAACATATCCTCCACTCATCTCATAACCTACCAACACTTATCCATCTACATGTCCTCCACCACCCACCCACACACCCCCAACCACCCAGTCAACATCACACCCCCAACCACACATCCCCGCCCACACACACATCTCCCCGCCAACCCACACATCCCGCACCAACCCATACACAAATACCGCACTCACCCACACACAAATCCAGCACCCATCCAAACATCGCCACTTACACGCATCCTCCTTACACACATCTCCCACCCGCACAATCTCCCCCACCCACTCACACATCCCGCACCCACCACGCACACATCTTCCACCAATCCACCAACCTACACACTCACCCAACAACACAACCTTCACCCACCAAGCCCCTAATCACTCATCCCCCAACCACACATCCCTAACCACACATACCATAATCACACATCCCCCACCCACACACAAGCCATCCACACACACGAACATCCCCAAACACCCATAAACTCCCAACCCATACACATATTCCCCCTTCCCCACACACACACATCCCCACCGACCAATACATCCCCGAACTACAACCACACACCTCCCACCCACACACACTCCACCACTCACACATACCCCACCCACACATACATCCTCCGTCCACACACATCTCCCCACTCACACATACATTCCCCGTCCATACACTCATCCCCCACAAACATCCCCCACTCACGCACTCATAACGCAACCACTCAAACCCACACATCCCCCACCCACCCATCAACACATACATATCCCATCTACCCACCCACACTCACACCCCAACAACCCAGCCATATACACATCCCCAACCACACATACATCACAACTCCCACACACACCCCTCCCAACCCATACACATATGCCCCACACACACATCCCCACCACCAGCGCATCCCCCATTCACAAACACACCTCCCACACACACACTTCACAACCAAAACATACACCACCCACACACACATCCCCCGCCCATACACTCATCCCCCGCCCATACACTCATCCCCCACACACAATCGCCCACTCACTTACTCATACCTCAACCACTGAAACCAACACACCCCCACCCACCCATCAACACATACATCTCCCATCTACCTACCCACACTCACACACTCCAACAACCCAGCAAAACACATATCCCCCACTCTACTACACATCCTTCACCCACCCGCGCATCCAGTACCCAACCATACCCCCCCCCCACCCACCCACATAGAAATCCCGCACCCACCCACACATCCCCACGTACACACATCCCCCACCCACACAATCTCCCCCAACCACCCACACATCCCGCAGCCACCCCACACACTCCCCTAACTAACCCCCAACCTGCATACCCTCACCCACCCATACATCCTTCATGCACCCACCCCGCAATCATCCATCCCCCAACCACACATCCTTTAACCAAACATCCCCACCCACACACACACACACACACACACACACACACATCCCCACCCACAGACACAAATCCCCCACACACACATCCCAACCACCAACGCATCCCCCATTCACAAACACACTTCCCAGCCACACACACATCCCCCACCCATACACATCTCCCCACCCATACACATCTCCCCACCCACACACACATCCCCTGCCCATACATTCATCCCCCACACACATTCGCCCACTCACGTACTAATCCCTCAAAAACTCACACCCACACATCCCTCACCCACCCATCAACACATACATCTACCATCTACCCACACACACTCACACACCCCAACAACCCAGCCAAACGCACATTCCCCACCTTCACTCAACCTTCACCCACCCGCACA
>JACEFZ010022817.1:670000-730031 GCA_014155875.1 Cepaea nemoralis
AAAATGTCTCACGTTAGTATTGAAACTAGTATGAACAAACTCCCACACTTTACTCACACACATACACTGACACTTGTCATGAGCAGTCTCATAAAAATGTTAAACATGGAGAAAAATGTGTACATAAAATGTATGTGACGTAAAAATAGTGATGCTCTCTCTCTCTCTCTCTCTCTCTCTCTCTCTCTCTCTCTCTCTCTCTCTCTCTCTCTCTCTCTCACACACACACACACACACACACACACACACACATTCACTCTCACGCTCACACATTCACTCTTCCGCTCATTCATTCACTCTCACGCATTCCCTCTCCCGCTCATTCACTCTCACGCTCACTCATTCACTCATTCATTCACTCTCACGCATTCCCTCTCCCGCTCATTCACTCTCACGCTCACACATTCACTCTCACGCTCACACATTCACTCTTCCGCTCATTCATTCACTCTCACGCATTCCCTCTCCCACTCATTCACTCTCACGCTCACTCATTCACTCTCCCGCTCACTCATTCACTTTCCCGTTCACCCATTCACTCTCCCGCTCACTCATTCACTCTCCCGCTCACTCATTCACTCTCACTCGTTCTGTCTCTCATTCACACTCACTGACTCACTCACTCAAACTACAGTAATGAACATGAGTTTATATTATGCATGATAAAATCAAATGGTATTTAACTGATAATATGACAGATGAGAATACACAAACATATGGATTCGCGTAGGATTCCCGGGTAGCGGGGTAGGGGTATACCCTATCAAAGGAGAAGTAAGGTGCCTCCTTCCCTCCGCTAGCCTACGGGACACCCTTGGGCAAGGTGGAGTACCCGTTTAGCCCCCCCCCCCCCCCAACAGGGTAACGTGAAACCATGGGAGCAGGTGGTGGATTGGACTTGGGAGCAGCCGACAGATAGTTGTTGGTTATGGTTTCAAGTCAGTGACGGTGGGCAGAGGATCTCTCAGTAGAGACAATGGCTACGGTTATCCGATCAGTATGGTCACTGCCAGGAAGGAAGAATGGTAGACTTCCCTCCTTATTGATTCCCGGGCAGAGGAGGCTCGTCAGCCTTGGTTGGTATCTCTTCTAAGAGAGGGAACTCTAAATCTCAAACCTCCGCTGCCTTGCAGGTATACCCATATGGGAAAGGCTTCGGGAGTAAACCCTGAGGACAAATCCGGAGATGGAATTCCCTAAGGCAGTTCCATGTTGTAAACAACATAGTTCTGGCAACTCCTGCGACGGCACCGATGCCAAGTTACATTGGCTACTGCCTTTCCCTTGGTCAACATCGGCGACGTGGAGAGGGGGAACCTGCTACTGGGCAACAGCTGGTTCTCCGATTTCCATTGCCCAGGCTTGTGCCCTGAAGAGGTCACTTCAGCACCGCGTAAAGCGGTGACACAACACGGGAAGCAGCATTTGCCGGTTATAAGTCTTAATGCTCGATTGGCGTAGAGCAAGGCGCCAGGGGCTACTTCCGACGGTGGGAGAGATCATCGTATCTCACTAGACAGCTACCGCCCGCCTAAGCTGGGCAGCCCCAGTCAATAAGGTGTTGTCTCGCAACGGTTCATCTGCTCCTGAGGGTGTGTGGAGCTTAGGGGAAATCCTGACACATGGACCGCAATCTATACACCTAACAGCAAGAAAAAACAAAACAACCGGCCCTAAGGCTGGGAACATGGAACGTAAGAACCATGACCCCTGGCATCTCAGACGATCTAAATGAGATTGTGGATGCCCGCAAAACTGCAGTGATAAACAACGAACTACTAAGACTGGGGATAGACATTGTCGCCCTGCAAGAGACCAGACTCCAAGAATCTGGAAGCATCAAGGAGAGGGACTTCACTTTCTACTGGCATGGCAAGCCGTGCGGAGAGACCAGGGAGCATGGAGTTGGCTTCGCTATCAGAAACAAGCTGCTTCAATTCCATCATACCACCAAGTGATGGCACTGAAAGAATATTGAAGCTCCAACTCCAGACAGAGGCAGGCCCAGTTAGTATTATAAGCGTTTACGCCCCAACACTAACTGCAGCATCAGAATCTAAAGACAAGTTCTATGACGACCTTAGCAAAGAAGTCAGTGAAACACCAGAGAAACAACATCTTTTTATCCTGGGGGATTTCAATGCCAGGGTTGGCTCCGACCACGAATCTTGGCCTTCATGTCTAGGACAGTTTGGCGTTGGGAAGATCAATGACAATGGACAACGTCTCTTGGAATTCTGCAGCCACCATAATCTGTGCGTGACCAACACCTTCTTTGACACGAAACCTCAACACAAGGTGTCATGGAGGCACCCCAGATCAAAGAACTGGCACCAACTCGACCTGGTGCTCACTAAACGCAGCAACCTCCGCAATGTACGGATGACTCGCAGCTATCATAGGTGCTGACTGCGACACCGACCATTCACTCGTCTCCAGCAAGGTGAAGATAAAGCCCAAGAGAATCTACAGAAGCCGAACAGAAGGAAGACCACGCATTGACACCAGTGGCACCCAAAATAAAGAGAAGGTCAACAAATTCATGCAGGCTCTAGCGGATACTCTGCCTGGCCCCACAGACGGAGATTCCACCGAGAGATGGAGTCATTTTCGCGACACCATCTACAATACAGCACTATCAACATTTGGCAAGAAGCAAACTAAGTCAACCGACTGGTTTGAAGCACACTCTGAAGAGATGCTCCCAGTCCTGGAGATAAAGAGACATGCATTCTCGATGTATAAAACATCACCTTCAGAGAAAACACTGCAGGCATTGCGAACGGCCAGAAATAGAGTACAACAGATGGCAAGAAGATGTGCGAACAGGTACTGGCTACAGCTCTCTGCTCAAATTCAAACTTGTGCAGACACTGGAAATATAAGAGGAATGTATGAGGGCATCAAGCAAGCTGTCGGTCCATCAAAAAATAAGATGGCCCCTTTACGATCAACTGAGGGGGTAATCATAAAAGATCGAGCGAAACAAATGGATCGCTGGGTAGAACACTACTCAGAGCTATACTCAGTGGATAACACTGTCAGCGAAGAAGCTCTGGAAGCCATCAATCAACAGTCCGCCATGCATGCCTTGGATAACGAACCTTGCCTCACAGAAATCAGCGAAGCACTAGACTCTCTCAAATCCGGCAAGGCACCTGGAAAAGATAGTATTCCACCTGAAATTTTAAAATGTAGCAAAGAAACAATCATCCCAGAACTGTATGCAATATTACAGCTCTGCTGGAGAGAAAAATCAATACCACAAGATATGAAAGACGCAAACATCGTTACCCTTTATAAAAACAAAGGCGACAGAAGCGACTGCAACAACTATCGCGGCATTTCCCTTCTCAGCATTACAGGCAAGATTTTTGCCAGAGTAATCCTTAAAAGATTACACATTCTTGCTGAAAGAATCTACCCCGAATCGCAGTGCGGATTTAGACCCAACAGGTCCACCATCGATATGATTTTCTCACTCCGGCAGCTCCAAGAGAAGTGCAGAGAACAGAGGAAGCCAGTATATATAGCCTTCATCGACCTCACAAAGGCATTTGACCTCGTGAGCAGAAGCGGCCTTTTTAAGGTCCTTGAAAAGGTTGGATGTCCACCCACCCTTCTTAGTCTCGTGAAATCATTCCACGAAAACATGCAGGGGACCATTTTATTTGACGGCTCAACATCCCAGTCATTCAGCATCAGCAGCGGAGTAAAGCAGGGCTGCGTGCTTGCTCCTACACTCTTTGGTATCTTCTTTGCTGTTCTCTTAAGGCAAGCATTTGGGACTGCCACTGAAGGCATATACCTCCACACAAGATCTGATGGCAAACTTTTTAACCCATCAAGACTCAAGGCAAAGACCAAAATAAGACCAAGATGCGTAAGAGAACTACTTTTTGCAGATGATGCAGCACTGACTACTCATACAGCAGAGATCTCCAAAGGCTCATAGATCGTTTTGCAGCTGCCTGCAAAGACTTTGGGCTCACCATTAGCCTAAATAAAACACAGGTGATGGAACAAGATGCTGATGCGCCTCCGTCAATCAAAATCTCTAATTATGAATTGAAAGTCGTCCACGATTTTGTGTATCTGGGATCGACAATATCAGATAATCTTTCATAAGAGACAGAAATCGACAGACGCATTGGAAAGGCAGCCACAACATTTTCCAGGCTAGCTAAAAGAGTTTGGGAGAATAATAGACTAACAGAGCGTACAAAAGCTCAAGTATATAAAGCTTGTATTATTAGCACACTACTCTACGGGTCTGAATCCTGGACCCTGTACTCAAGACAGGAAAGGAAGTTGAATTCCTTCCACATAAGATGTCTGAGACGTAACCTGGGCATAACATGGAAAGACCACATAGAAAACAAACAGGTGCTTGAAAGAGCAGATATTACCACAGTGCACACCCTCCTCAAGCAGAGACGCCTCCGGTGGTTGGGCCACGTATCTCGAATGGAGGACGAACGTATTCCCAAAGATCTCATTTACGGAGAACTAGCCACAGGAAAGAGGCCAACCGGAAGACCCCAAATGCGATATAGGGATGTGTGTAAACAAGATATGAAAACCATTGGAATAGATCCAGACACGTGGGAGAGAGTTGCAACAGACAGATGCTCCTGGAGAAGAGATGTACGAAATAGAATGGTGCTCTTTGAGCGCAATCAGATCCAAAAAACTGAGGAGAGACGGCACAGGCTCAAAGAGCAGTCACTTACTGCGGAACTTGCCTCGTCTTACAGATGCGGAAACTGTGACAGAGATTGTCATTCTCGAATTGGACTATACAGTCACCAGCGGTGCTGCCAGGCACCTCCCAAGCGGCACAACTCTATAGTCCTTCAGGACTGAAAGAGGCCTACTACTACTATGGATTCGCGTGTTACATAACATGCGTGTTACATGACATGCATCTGCTCAGCTCTCTCTCTCTCTCTCTCTCTCTCTCTCTCTCTCTCTCTCTCTCTCTCTCTCTCCCTCTCTGTATTCTTTCATATACACACACTCACACGCATGCGCGCGCTCACACACACACACACACTAACACATCAACTCTCCCACTGTCTCACTCTCTAACACACAATCCTTCACACACACACTCACTCTCTCAATCACACTCTCTCACACATACACATACACATGAACGCATGCACATGAACGCATGCACGCACGCATACACTCCCTCCCTCACTCTCACACATACACGTACGAATGCATGCACTGACACATTCCCCCACCATTTCTCGCTCAATCACTCTCTCCACACACACACGCATGCACGTGCGCACACACGCATTCACTCTCTCCCTCTCACTGACACCCACTTTCTCTCTCTCTCTCTCTCTCTCTCTCTCTCTCTCTCTCTCTCTCTCTCTCTCTCTCTCTCTCTCTCGCTCCCACACGCACACACATATATAGTGAACAATTATAGTTAAACAATTATAATGAACAATTATACTGAACAATTATACCAGTAAATGAATTATGGTGGCATATAGTCGGTATGGATTAAGTATTGAAAGAGTTTTCGGTTAAATGTCTAGGGACTCATTGGAGTTTTCAGATCTGGAGGCAGATCATTCCATAAGTGAGCACCAGAATAGGCGAAACATGTTTTGTATAGGTCCAATCTAGGCTTTGAGACATGTAACAAATTTAGGCGCTTGCTGTTCATTGCATTAGATTGAATCAGCGGCAGAAGATACTCTGGGGTATTTTGAGATATAATTTTTTCACTAATTTGGCTTTGTTGAAAAGGAAGCGCTTTTGTAGTGGTAGAAGTCTTAGATGACTGTACAAATTATTACTTTCAACGTGCTTTATGTCAGAAACCAGACGAATAGCGCGGTTTTGTAGAGAACATAGTCGTTTTAAATTAGATTTAGGGCAACCATCCCAAACTGTGGAACAGTAATGGAGATGTGATTGGATATAGCATGTATAGAATATTTTTCGTGTGATTTCGTCCAGGAAGTGCTCAATTTTAGCAAGTTGGTAAACTTTTTGTGCTATTTTCTTGGTAAGAGCGTGAACATGAGAGCTCCAGTTCAAATGGCTGTCTATTAAAAGCCCTAGTGCTTTATGTTCAGTCACATTAATTATAGGTAACGTGCCCATGCGGAGTTCGAGCGGTGATCCAGTTATGGCTAGTGTCTGTAGTTTTTGTCTGGTCGTTATTAGCATGGATTTGGTTTTGCCGATGTTAATTTGCATGCGGTTTTCATTGCTCCATCTAGTAAGATTATCAAGTTCCTTTTGTAAAGAATTCTCTAATTCACTACGGTTTTCTTGACTAGTATATATAGTACAGTCGTCTGCGAATAGATCACAAGTTGTATTGATATATAAAGGAAGATCATTAATATAAACTGCAAAAAGCAGCGGACCTAGTATTGAGCCCTGAGGCACACCAATATTAAGCTGTGGGGTCTTGATAAACAGTTGTTGAAGGACACGACTTGTTGCCTGTCGGATAGAAATGACGTAATTATGTTCACCATGTTGGTGCTTGTCTTCATTTGCTTTAGTTTTCTAATTAAAATATCGTGATCTACCATATCAAAAGCTTTTTTAAAGTCTACAAACACCGCTCCACAGAGAGAGAGAGAGAGAGAGAGAGAGAGAGAGAGAGAGAGAGAGAGAGAGAGAGAGAGAGAGAGAGAGAGAGAGAGAGAGAGAGAGAGAGAGAGAGTTGGACGTACGCATGTCCTGTGATATGTTATTCCATATTTTTTTATGTATCCTCATCTTCCATATTAGTATTTTTATTGCCAATTGAATTTAACATGTACCATATGCACTGCTTAATTCATCATGTCTATGTCAATTCCAGGAATTATGACATTGGATTGCATCACTACTTTTTACGTTACACAATGTATAACACATTTATTTTGTTGTTGTCATTTTCACATTTTTCCAGTTTTTCCATGTTTTCCAAATTTTGTAACAATTTTGAATATTTTTGGGGATGATGCTCACGATAGTGTATGGGCGTGTAAAGTGTGGAACTTGTTCATATTAGCTTCAGTGATTATGTGAGGCATCATGTATGTGTTATGGGGGATGCGAGGGTGGGTGGAAAAATGTGCGGGTTGGTCCGGATGTGTGTAGGGATGTGTGTGTGGATCAGGGTGAGAGAGTGAGTGAAAACGAGTGTGAGTGAGAGAGGGAGGTAGATCATGTATAAGTGAGTGAGTGAGAGAGAGAGAGTGAGGGATTGTGTGTGGGTGTGTGTGGGTGTGTTGGGGTGTGGGGGTTTTGGTGGTTAGTGGGATGTGTGGGTGGGTGTGGATGTGTTTATGGGTGGGAGATGTGTGTGTGTGTGTGTGTGAGTGGAGGATGTGTATGTGTGAGTTGGGAGGTGTGTGTGGGTGAATGGGGGATGTGTTGGTGGGTTGGGAGATGTGTGGGCGAGGATGTGTGTATGGGTGGGGAAATATGTGTGTGGGGATGTGTGTATGGGATGGAGTGTGTGGGTGGGGATGTGTGGTTAAAGGATGTGTGGTGGGATGTGTGTGTGGTAGGGGTATGGGAAGATGTGTGTGTGGGTTGGGAGATGGGTGTGTGAGTGGGGATGGGGATGTGTCGGTGGGTGGTGAGATGGGTGTGTGGTTGGGGGTGTGTGTGGGGATGTGTATATGGTGGGGTGTGTGTGGGTGGTGGATGTGAAGTTAAGGGATGTGTGGGTGAGTGAGTGTGTGTAGATTGGGGTAAGGTGGAGGATGTCTTTGTGTGAGTGGGTGCTGGATGTGTCATTGGGTGCGGCGGGAGATTGTGTGAGTGGGGGAATGTGTGTAAGTGGGGATGTGTGGGTGTGTGCGGCATGTGTGGCATGTGTGTATGTAGGTACTGATGTGTGGGTTGACGGGGAGATGTGTGTATGTGGGTGGGAATGTATGCCTGGCCGGGTGGTGGAGGATATGTGGGTGTGTGTGGGGAGGGGGGGGGTAATGGGATGGACTGGAAGATGTGTGTAGGTTGGGAGATGTTTGTAGGTGGGGAGATGTGTGTAGGTCGGGGGATGTGTGTGGGAGGGGTATGTGTGGGTGGGGGTTGAGTAGGTTGATGCATTGCATGTATGTGTGCCTGGGTTGTGTGTGTGTTGGTGGGTGGGGGATGTGTGTGGGTGGATCGGTGGGGTCACGTACGTGTGACCTGGGGGTGTGTGTGGATGGGTAGGGGATGTGTGTGTTGGGGATGGGTGGATGGGTGGGGGATGTGTGTGGGTGGATGGGTGGATCGGTGGGGGATGTATGTGTGCCTGGGTTGTGTGTGTGTTGGTGGGTGGGGGATGTGTGTGGGTGGATCGGTGGGGTCACGTACGTGTGACCTGGGGGTGTGTGTGGGTTGGTAGGGGATGTGTGTGTTGGGGATGGATGGATGGGTGGGGGATGTGTGTGGGTGGATCGGTGGGGTCACGTACGTGTGACCTGGGGGTGTGTGTGGGTTGGTAGGGGATGTGTGTGTTGGGGATGGGTGGATGGGTGGGGGATGTGTGTTGGGGATGGGTGGATGGGTGGGGGATGTGTGTTGGGGATGGGTGGGGGATGTGTGTGGGTGGATGGGTGGGGGATGTGTGTGGGTGGATGGGTGGGGGATGTGTGTGGGTAGATGGGTGGGGGATGTGTGTGGGTGGATGGGTGGGGATGTGTGTGTTGGGGATGGGTGGATGGGTGGGGGATGTGTGTTGGGGATGGGTGGATGGGTGGGGGATGTGTGTGGGTGGATGGGTGGGGGATGTGTGTGGGTGGATGGGTGGGGGATGTGTGTGGGTGGATGGGTGGGGGATGTGTGTGGGTGGATGGGTGGGGGATGTGTGTGGGTGGATGGGTGGGGATGTGTGTGGGTGGATGGGTGGGGGATGTGTGTGGGTGGATGGGTGGGGGATGTATGTATTCATAACATGGTAAAATGCATTGTTTATGTTTACAACATTGGTTCGACAATGTTTTTTTTTTCTATGTGAATGTATCATGCACTATACACTATTGATGAACAAACGATGAGTGATTGGAAGGGCCGAATGTAAGACGGGCCTGCAATTTGTTACCCTTTGAAAATAATGTTCGTTCGTTCGTTCGTTCTCTCATTCGCACACACACAGGCAGGCAGACAAACACACACTCTCTGTCACTTACACTCACTCAATCTCTCACTCACACTCATTCACTCACTCTCTCGTACTCTCTCACTCACTCTCTCTCTCTCTCACACAAACAGGCAGGCAGACACACACTCTCTATCACTCACACTCACTAACTCTCTCACACTCATTCACACATTCTCTCACTCAACCAACCACTCAGCCAAGCATACATCCACAAACCACATATCCAACACCCACACACACACTTTCACTCACTCACACAGACAGGCACACACACACACACACACACACACACACACACACACACACACACACACAGTTTTTAAAAAAGCACGCAGGCCCTTTAAATATGAGAGGGAAAACACCATTCAGGGACTGTTCAGACACAGGGCATGCAGTGTCACTAGCAAACCTGTCTACGTGCAGCCCCCATGGTGGACCTCCGAGGCATGCAGTGTCACTAGCAAACCTGTCTACATGCAGCCCCCATGGTGGACCTCCGAGGCATGCAGTGTCACTAGCAAACCTGTCTACGTGCAGCCTCCATGGTGGACCTCCGAGGTGGAACGGACATGGAGATCGAAGAGATGGGCAGCTAAACTGTTACAGAAAACGCGGCGGACACCACAAAGCTCCCATGAGAAAATGGAGAAAGCTTCGAAAGAGAAGAAATACAAGGTAGAGGAATTCAAGCGCTATGCAGTAGAGGCCAGAAGAGCGAAATGGGAACACTTTATGAATGAGATTGCAGGAGATAAGACACTGGGAAAGTTCTGGAAATTGCACAGTCTCGGATGCAAAGGAAATATCGTCATGTCACAGTGGGCACAATATACAGAGATAGTGGTTCGACCTTGACAACAGATCCAGAGAAAAAGGAAGATTTATAGCACAGACAGATCAGAATGAAGGGGATATCAGAGACTCGGTTAGAGAGGATCTATTAGGTACCATTTACGATACATACTGTGAAGATTTCATACAGCTGGAAGATATCAAACATGTATTGAAGAAAGCAAAAGACACCACACCAGGGCCTGATGGGGTTAGGTACGCCAACATGAGTGATATGAGTGATGGAGAACTTATGGAGATGGCTGCTTATTTTAACCTGAGCATCATAATGTGATCAATACCCCAGGATTGGGTGCACAGCTTTTTAACACCACTTTCTAAGCCAGACAAAGATCATTCAAAGCTAAATGGGTTCAGGATTATCACCCTACAGAACACTTTTGGCAAGTTGCTGTTAAGATTCTGGAATGTTTAGAAAGGGAAAATGCTCCCCCCCCCCCCCCCCCCCCACCCCCGAAAGGTTAGGGAAGTTACCGGCCAGGGACAGATACTTGGGCAAATATAATCACTGTTGCCTATGATGTTTATAAAGGGATTCATAGCAAAAGCCGATGGCCCATGTTTAGTAAAGGAAAGTCTACCATATGACACCACAACCTCAAGTCTGAGGTCGGGGAAGTTATTGCAGCTTTCCACCGGTTGGTAAACAAACTATATACGCATCTTGTGATTGTGATTCACAAAACATGCTGACATAGGTGAAGACTGACATACTTCGGGTAGAATGGCATGCATCGATTCAGAGGTCGCGTGTTGTGAGCATTGGCTGGATCTTTTCTCCAGGACACTCTGGTGTGGTTGGAAATGAACAGACAGACAGACTGGCCGGTGTTACATAATTGAGGGATGATTTGATTATGATAAGGCAGATATGGTAAAGACGCTCTGGGAGCTCGTGAATAATGCAGTATAACAGATAAACTATCATGGTATTGAGATAATGTGGCAGGAGTAGGTCAGAGGATCTGGTCGAAAGTCATCACTCAGAGGTAAAGCAAGACGGACATATAATCAGATTTGAACGAGCACCAATATTATTGGAACTCTTCGCTGGCTGTTGAAGATGATGACTGAGCGCTTATGGGAATGTCCCGAGTGCAGTAATGTAGGTGCATGATTCAACTCAACTCAGCTCAACAATGCATCTATCCAGTATTGACTCCCTGACAGCACATCTATCATACATTCACTCCCTGACAGCACGTCTATCATACATTCAATCCCTGACAACACATATATCATACATTCACTCCCTGACAGCACATCTATCATACATTCACTCCCTGACAGCAAATCTATCATACATTCACTACTTGACAGCACATCTATCATACATTCAACCCCTGACAACACATATATCATACATTCACTCCATGACAGCACATCTATCATACATTCATTCCCTGACAGCACA
Source organism: Cepaea nemoralis (assembly GCA_014155875.1). NCBI lineage: Eukaryota > Metazoa > Mollusca > Gastropoda > Stylommatophora > Helicidae > Cepaea > Cepaea nemoralis. Next base: position 681,394 of record JACEFZ010022817.1, read on the forward strand.
TCTATCATACGTTCAACCCCCATAGCATATTTATTATACATTCACTCCCTGACAGCACATCTATCATACATTCAACCCCTGACAACACATATATCATACATTCACTCCCTGACAGCATATCTATCAAACATTCACTCCCTGACAGCACATTTATCATACATTCACTCCCTGAAAACACATATACCATACATTCACTCCCTGACAGCACACCTATCATACATTAAATCCCTGACAGCACATTTATCATACATTCACTCCTTGACAGCACATCTATCATACATTCACTCCCTGACAGCACATTTATCATACATTCACTCCCTGACAGCACATCTATCATACGTTCACTCCCTAACAACACATATATCATATATCATAAATTCACTCACTGACAGCACATCTATTATCAGCACATCTATCATACATTCAACCCCTGACAACACATATGATACATTCACTCCCTGACAGCACATCTATTATACACTCACTCCCTGACAAAACATATATCATACATTCACTCCCTGACAGCACATCTACCATCAGCACATCTATCATACATTCAACCCTTGACAACACATATATCATACATTCACTCCCTAATAGCACATGTATCATACATTCACTCCCTGACAACACATATATCCTACATTCACTCCCTGACATAATAACGGCCCTACATTCACTCCCTGACAACGCATACAGCCTACATTAAACCCCTGACATCACATATATCATACATTCCACCCCTGACAACACATATATCATACATTCACTCCCTGACAGCACATCCATCATACATTCACTCCATGACAGCACATCTATCATACATTCAACTCCTGACAGCACATCTATCATACATTCACTCCCTGACAGCACATCTATCATACATTCACTCCCTGACAGCACATCTATCATACATTCAACCCCTGGCAGAACATCTATCATAAATTCAACCCCTGACAGCACATCTATCATACATTCACTCCCTGACAGCACATCTATCATACATTTACTCCCTAACAGCACATTTATCATACATTCTCTCCCTGACAGCACATCTATCATCAGCACATCTATCATACATTCAACCCCTGACAACACATATATCATAATTCACTCCCTGACAGCACGTTTATCATACATTCAACCCCTGACACCACATTTATCATACATTCACTCCCTGACAGCACATCTAGTATGCATTCACTCCCTGACAGCACATTTATCATACATTCAACCCCTGACAACACATATATCATACATTCACTCCCTGACAGCACATCTATCATACATTCAACCCCTGACAACACATATATCATAAATTCACTCCCTGACAGCACATCTATCACACATTCACTCCCTGACAGCACATTTATCATACATTCACTCCCTGACAGCACATCTATCATACATTCACTCCCTTACAACACATATATCGTAAATTCACTCACTGACAGCACATATATCATCAGAACATCTATCATACATTCAATCCCTGACAACACATATGATACATTCACTCACTGACAGCACATCTATCATACACTCACTCCTTGACAAAACATATATCGTAAATTCACTCCCTGACAGCACATCTATCATACATTCAACCCCTGACAACACATATATCATACATTCACTCCCTAACAGCACAGGTATCATACATTCATTCCCTGACGGCACATATATCCTACATTCACTCCCTGATAACGCATACAGCCTACATTAAACCCCTGACATCACATCTATCATACATTCAACACCTGAAAACACATATATCATAAATTCACTCTCTGACAGCACATCTATCATACATTTACTCCATGACAGCACATCTATCAAACATTCAACCCCTGACAGCACATATATCATACATTCACTCCCTGACAGCACATCTATCATACATTCACTCCCTGACAGCACATCTATCATACATTCACTCCCTGACAGCACATCTATCATACATTCACTCCCTGACAGCACATCTATCATACATTCAACCCCTGACAGAACATCTATCATACATTCAACCTCTGACAGTACATCTATCATACATTCACTCCCTGACAGCACATCTATCATACAGTCACTCCCTGACAGCACATTTATCATACATTCACTCACTGACAGCACATCTATCATACATATACTCCCTGACAACACATATATCATACATTCACTCCCTGACAGCACATCTATCATCAGCACATCTATCATACATTCAACCGCTGACAACACATATATCATACATTCACATCCTGACAGCACATCTATCATACTTTAAACACCTGACAACACATATACCATACATTCACTCCCTGACAGCATATCTATCATACATTCAACCCCTGAGAACACATATATCATACATTCACTCCCTGACAGAAAATCTATCATACATTCAACCCCTGACAACACATATATCATACATTCACTCCCTGACAGCACATCTATTATATATTCAACCTCTGAGAACACATATATCATACATTCACACCCTGACAGAAAATCTATCATACATTCAACCCCTGACAACACATATATCATACATTCACTCCCTGACAGCACATCTAGCACACATTCACTCCCTGACAACACATATAGCCTCCATTCTCTCCCTGAAAGAATATCGGCCCTACATTCACTCCCTGACAACGCATACACCCTCCATTAAACCCCTGACAAGACATCTATCATACATTCACTCCATGACAACCTATCTATTCTACATTCACTCCCTGACAACACATATAGTCTAAATTTACTCCCTGACAGCACATATAGCCTATATTAAACCCCTGAAAACACATCTATCTTACATTCAACCCCTGATAAATCATCTATCATACATTCATTCCCTCACTGCACATCTATTCTACATTCACTCCCTGGCAACACATCTATCATACACTCAATCCTTGAGAACAAATCTATCATACATTTAACTCCGACAGCACATCCATCATACATTTACTCCCTGATATCACATATATTCTACTTTGTCTCCCTTACAACACATCTATCATGCATACAACCACTGATACACCATTTATCATACATTCATCCCTCGACAACACATCTATAATACATTCAACCCCTAACAGCAAATTTATTCTACATTCAAACCCTGACAGCATCTATCCTACAATCCACTCCTGCCAGCACATCAATCATATATTCAACCCTTGACAACATATATATCCTACATTCAAGCCCTGACAACACATCTATCATGTATTCAACCCCTGACAACACATCTAACATGCATTCAACCCCTGACAGCACATCTAGCATGCATTCAACCCCTGACAGCACATCTAACATGCATTGAACCCCAGACAGCACATCTAACATGCATTCAACCCCAGACAGCACATCTATCATACATTCAACCCCTGAAAGCACATCTATCATACATTCAACCCCTGACAGCACATTTGTCATACATTCAACCCCAGACAGCACATTTGTCATACATTCAACCCCTGACAGCACATCTATCATACATTTAACCCCTGACAGCACATCTAACATGCATTCAACCCCTGACAGCACATCTAACATGCATTCAACCCCAGACAGCACATCTATCATACATTCAACCCCTGACAGCACATCTAACATACATTCAACCCCAGACAGCACATCTATCATACATTCAACCCCTGACAGCACATCTTTCATACATTCAACCCCAGACAGCACATCTTTAATACATTCAACCCTTGAAAGCACATCTTTCATACATTCAACCCCTGACAGCACATTTTTCATACATTCAACCCCTGACAGCACATTTGTCATACATTCAACCCCTGACAGCACATCTAACATGCATTCAACCCCAGACAGCACATCTATCATACATTCAACCCCTGACAGCACATCTAACATGCATTCAACCCCAGACAGCACATCTATCATACATTCAACCCCTGACAGCACATCTTTCATACATTCAACCCCAGACAGCACATCTTTAATACATTCAACCCCTGAAAGCACATCTTTCATACATTCAACCCCAGACAGCACATCTTTCATACATTCAACCCCTGACAACACATCTATAATACATTCAACCCCTGACAGCACATTTTTCATACATTCAACCCCAGACAGCACATCTATCATACATTCAACCCCAGACAGCACATCTATCATACATTCAACCCCAGACAGCACATCTAACATACATTCAACCCCAGACAGCACATCTATCATACATTCAACCCCTGACAGCACATCTAACATACATTCAACCCCAGACAGCACATCCATCATACATTCAACACCTAACACCACATTATCATACATTCAACCCATGACAACACATCTTTCATACATTCAACCCCTGACAACACATCTATCATACATTCACCCCTGACAACACATCTATCATATAAGTATGGACGACTGTACCTTTCCATATTGGAGTGATTTTCCAGACAGTAAGGCCTCCGACGCTCATCCACTGTCCCAGTGATAGTTCCATAAAGTACATGGGAATTCCAGCAAAAATCACAGACACCATGTAAGGGATCAAGAAGGCACCTGCAAGGTAAAGTCAAGAATAAACATTAGTTACACAACAGGAAGGTATGTCCAAGATAAGGTCAAAAATAAACATTACTTACACAACAGGAAATCACGTGCAAGATAAGGTCAACAATAAACATTAGATACACAACAGGAAGGTGCGTCCATGATAAGGTCAACAATAAACATTAGTTACACAACAGGAAGGTGCTTCCATGATAAGGTCAACAATAAACATTAGTTACACAACAGGAAGGTACGTCCAAGATAAGGTCAACAATAAACATTAGTTGCACAACAGGAAGGTACGTCCAAGATAAGGTCAACAATAAACATTAGTTACACTACAGGAAGGTACTCCAAGATAAGGTCAACAATAAACATTAGTTACACAACAGGAAGTTACGTTCAAGACAAGATCAACAATAAACATTAGTTACACAACAGGAAGTTACGTTCAAGACAAGATCAACAATAAACATTAGTTACACAACAAAAAGTTACGTTCAAGATAAGGCCAACAATAATCAGTGTGCTACAGCCATATTGAGTTGTTTCACAGTTTGTGCATTAACCTATAGCCGTATTGAGTTGTTTCACAATTTGTAAATTGTGCTATAGCCATATTGAGTTGTTTCACAGTTTGTGCATTAAGCTATAGCCGTATTGAGTTGTTTCACAATTTGTAAATTGTGCTATAGCCATATTGAGTTGTTTCACAGTTTGTGCATTAAGCTATAGCCGTATTGAGTTGTTTCACAGTTTGTAAATTGTGCTATAGCCATATTGAGTTGTTTCACAGTTTGTGCATTAAGCTACAGCCATATTGAGTTGTTTCACAGTTTGTGCATTAAGCTATAACCGTATTGAGTTGTTTCACAATTTGTAAATTGTGCTATAGCCATATTGAGTTGTTTCACAGTTTGTGCATTAAGCTATAGCCGTATTGAGTTGTTTCACAATTTGTAAATTGTGCTATAGCCATATTGAGTTGTTTCACAGTTTGTGCATTAAGCTATAGCCGTATTGAGTTGTTTCACAATTTGTAAATTGTGCTATAGCCATATTGAGTTGTTTCACAGTTTGTGCATTAAGCTATAGCCGTATTGAGTTGTTTCACAGTTTGTAAATTGTGCTATAGCCATATTGAGTTGTTTCACAGTTTGTGCATTAAGCTATAGCCGTATTGAGTTGTTTCACAGTTTGTAAATTGTGCTATAGCCATATTGAGTTGTTTCACAGTTTGTGCATTAAGCTACAGCCATATTGAGTTGTTTCACAGTTTGTGCATTAAGCTATAACCGTATTGAGTTGTTTCACAATTTGTAAATTGTGCTATAGCCATATTGAGTTGTTTCACAGTTTTTGCATTAAGCTATAGCCGTATTGAGTTGTTTCACAGTTTGTAAATTGTGCTATAGCCATATTGAGTTGTTTCACAGTTTGTGCATTAAGCTATAACCGTATTGAGTTGTTTCACAATTTGTAAATTGTGCTATAGCCATATTGAGTTGTTTCACAGTTTGTGCATTAAGCTATAGCCGTATTGAGTTGTTTCACAATTTGTAAATTGTGCTATAGCCATATTGAGTTGTTTCACAGTTTGTGCATTAAGCTATAGCCGTATTGAGTTGTTTCACAATTTGTAAATTGTGCTATAGCCATATTGAGTTGTTTCACAGTTTGTGCATTAAGCTATAGCCGTATTGAGTTGTTTCACAGTTTGTAAATTTTGCTATAGCCATATTGAGTTGTTTCAAACTTTGTGCATTAAGCTACAGCCATATTGAGTTGTTTCACAGTTTGTAAATTGTGCTATAGTCACATTGAGTTGTTTCACAGTTTGTGCATTAAGCTATAGCCGTATTGAGTTGTTTCACAATTTGTAAAATGTGCTGTAGCCATATTGAGTTGTTTCACAGTTTGTGCATTAAGCTATAGCCGTATTGAGTTGTTTCACAATTTGTAAATTGTGCTATAGCCATATTGAGTTGTTTCACAGTTTGTGCATTAAGCTATAGCCGTATTGAATTGTTTCATAGTTTGTACACTGTGCTATAGCCATATTTAGTTGTTTCACATTTTGTACATTGTGCTATAACCACATATAGGACGTCTGGTGAAGATGACGGCGGATAGTTGTGTCTTGTAACCGCTTCTGTTTTCACGTAGGAGATGGATAATTTCATCTCTTTCGTGTAGTTTCCAAGCCAGGATGTAAACCAGGAGTTTCCTTTTTCTTTTCTCAAGATTTTCGCCGGCGCTACGGAGTTCGTGTATCCGAGCGAATCCATTCTTGAGTGTATTTTGCAACGTGTGGGTTACTCGGTTGTGTTTTGGTTTCTATCATGGCGGACTAGCCTTTGTGCCTCGTACGGAGGGCAAACAAATGGTAAATAACAAGGCAGGTGCGCCGGAGCCAGACTATCCAGGCTCAAATGTGTCCGTCTGGGCCTCAAGAATACTCGTATTCTTGTTTGGAATTGTGCAAGCGCAAAACAACGAGGCCTCGTTCTGGAGAACCTAGCTTACGGAAACGATATCGTTGCGCTCCAGGAGACGAGACTGTGTGGTCATTCACTTCAAATAGCCGGCTTCAAATGTTTTTACAACAGGCGACACCTGGCAATGACGATCCTTATTCGAGAAGCATAGTGGCTATGAGAAGTACGTCGATTGCGAGAACCAAGTGATGACTGTGAATCTACACCCATGGTCAGATTGCCAGAACAAAAAGTTTAAAAAAAGATGTGGCCAAACAAGAACATTATAAAGTAGCGATACTTGTATCACAATTTAAACTAGAAATACAACTATCACATTATAAACTAGAAATACAACTACCCCATTATAAACTAGAGAAACAACTTTGCATTACAAACTAGAGATACACATATCACACTATAAACTAGAGATACACGTATCACATTACAAACTAGATCTACAACTATTTCATTACAAACCAGAGATACAACTACACATTATAAACTAGATGTACAAGAATCGCATTATACATTACAGATACAAGAATTACATTATAAACTAGATATACAACTGCACATTATAAAATAGAGATCCATGTATCACATTACAAGCTTGAGATACAACTATCTCATTATAAACTAGAGAAAGAAGAATCACATTATAAATAAGAGATGCAACTATCACAATATAAACTATAGATATAACTTCACATTATAAACTAGAGATACAACTTCGCATTACATACTAGAGATACACGTATCACTCTATATACTAGAGATTCACGTATCACTCTATATAATAGAGATACACTATCTCGTTACAAACTAGATCTACAATTATCACATTACAAACTGGAGATACAACTATCACATTACAAACTGGAGATACAATTACACATTATAAACTAGATATACAAGAATAACATTATACACCACAGATACAAGAATTATGTTATAAATTAGAGATACAAGTATCACATCATAAACTAGAGATAAAACTATCACATTATAAACTAGAGATACAACTTCACATTATAAACTAGACATACATCTTCGCACTACAAACTGGAGATACACATATCACACAATAAACTAGAGATACGCGTATCACATTACAAACTAGATCTACACTTATCACATTACAAACTACAGATACAACTACACATTATAAACTAGATATACAAGAATCACACTATACACTACAGATACAAGAATTATATTAAAAACTATATAAATAACTGCTCATTATAAAAGAGAGATACATGTATCACATTATAAAGTAGAGATACAGATATCACATTATAAACTAAAGAAAGAAGAATCACATTATAAACTAGAGATACAACTATAACGTTATAAACTAGAGGTACAACTATTATATTATAAACTAGAGATACAAATTTACATAAAATCCACGATAAATCTTAACAGTTGAGAGCGTCGGCTTCATTGCACCGGGTTTAATCCCATATGGTTCGGTCTAGTTTCGCAGGGCGGCCTGCAGAAAGCTGCTCTCAAAGTACGAACTCCGTAGCTCCAGCGACGACCCCAAGGAGTCTACGAGAAATAAGCACTCGTGAACCAAAAGACATACCCCGGAATCGAACCCACAATCTTTAAAGCGAGAGACAGACGGTTAGACCACTTCGCCAAGGAGAACTATCACGTTATAACAGATCACTAACAACAGTCAAGCTTATCCCCTACATTTTATCACATTATAAACTAGAGATACAACTATCACATTATAAACTAGAGATACAACTGTCACATTATAAACTAGAGATACAACTATCACATTATAAACTAGAGATACAACTATCACATTATAAACTAGAGCTACAACTATCACATTATAAGCTAGAGATACAACTATCACATTATAAACTACAGCTACAACTATCACATTATAAACTAGAGATACAACTATCACATTATAAACTACAGCTACAAATATCACATTATAAACTATAGATACAACTGTCACATTATAAACTAGAGATACAACTATCACATTATAAACTAGAGATACAACTATCACATTATAAACTAGAGATACAACTGTCACATTATAAACTAGAGATACAACTATCACATTATAAACTAGAGATACAACTATCACATTATAAACTAGAGATACAACTATCACATTATAAACTACAGCTACAACCATCACATTATAAACTAGAGCTACAACTATCACATTATAAACTAGAGATACATGTATCGCATTATAAACTAGAGATACAACTATCACATTATAAACTAGAGATACAACTATTGCATTATAAACTAGAGATACAACTATCACATTATAAACTAGAGATACAACTATCACATTATAAACTACAGCTACAACTATCACATTATAAACTAGAGATACAACTATCACATTATAAACTAGAGATACAACTATCACATTATAAACTAGAGATACAACTATCACATTATAAACTAGAGCTACAACTATCACATTATAAACTAGAGATACAACTATCGCATTATAAACTAGAGATACCACTATCACATTATAAACTAGAGATACATGTATCGCATTATAAACTAGAGATACAACTATCACATTATAAACTAGAGATACATGTATCGCATTATAAACTAGAGATACAACTATCACATTATAAACTAGAGATACAACTATTGCATTATAAACTAGAGATACAACTATCACATTATAAACTAGAGATACAACTATCACATTATAAACTACAGCTACAACTATCACATTATAAACTAGAGATACAACTATCACATTATAAACTAGAGATACAACTATCACATTATAAACTAGAGATACAACTATCACATTATAAACTAGAGCTACAACTATCACATTATAAACTAGAGATACAACTATCACATTATAAACTAGAGATACATGTATCGCATTATAAACTACAGCTACAACTATCACATTATAAACTAGAGCTACAACTATCACATTATAAACTAGAGATACAACTATCACATTATAAACTAGAGATACAACTATCACATTATAAACTAGAGATACAACTATCACATTATAAACTAGAGCTACAACTATCACATTATAAACTAGAGATACAACTATCACATTATAAACTAGAGATACAACTATCACATTATAAACTAGAGATACATGTATCGCATTATAAACTAGAGATACAACTATTGCATTATAAACAAGTGATATAGCTATCACACTATAAACTAGAGCTGCAACTATCACATTATAAACTAGAGATACAACTATCATATTATAACAGTTAGATCACAGACAACAGTCAAGCTCACCCCCTCCATTTTATCACACTATAAACTAGAGATACAACTATCATATTATAAATTAGAGATACAACTATCACATCATAAACTAGAGACACTACTACCAAATTATAAACTAGAAATACAACTATCACACCATAAACTAGAGATACAGCTCAATCAATTAATCATGTGCCATGCCGGAAAGGCGGTCATGACTCGCCATTTCACTCGATCACCAGAGTCGTGGATCAGCTCAGTGTTCCTGTCTCGTCCATGCCTTGTGGCCAAGCCATCCAGGTATTTTCTTCTCGGTCTTTCTCTTGGTATGTTCCCTTTGATCTTGCCAGTTTTCACTAATTTCTCCAATCCATTTCTTCTCATAACATGTCCAAAAAATTGTGACTGTCTACATCTAATTTGTGGATGGGTGGGGCACGTGTGTGTGGGTGAGCTTGGGTGGATTGGGGTATGTGTGAGCGGGTGGAAAGATGCGTGTGGGTGGGTGAAAGATGTGTGTGTGTGTGTGGGTGGGTGCGAGATGTCTGGATTGGTGGCGGGATCTGTGAGTGGGTGGAGGGATGAGTGGGGGATGTGTGGTGAGTAGGGGATGTGTGGTGGGTGGGATGGGGGTATGGGTGGGTGATGTGTGAGTAGGTGAGGGATGTGTGTGTGGGTTGGTGTGGAATGTGTGTGTGGGAGGGGGGATGTTTCACATAACATGAGAGTATGCATTGTTTATGCTTACAACATTCATTTGACAATGTTTTTTTCCTATGTGAATGCATCATGCGCTGTTGATGAACGAAAGGTGAGTGACTGGAAGGGCCGAATGTAAGACGGGCCTACGCGCCCAATTTGTTACCCTTTGAAAATAAAGATCAATTCAATTCAATTCTCTAATCAATCTACGATTTTCATTTGTCTCCTATTGTTCTTGGTCATTGGTTTTTCTGTCTGTCCATGGTATTCTTTGCATTTTCCTCAGAAACCACATTTCTGCAGCCATCAAATGTTTTTTCAGCTTGACTGCTCATTGTCCAAGTTTCACATCCATACAAAAGAGCAGGCTCTATGTATCCCCTCAACACTCTCATGCACAGATTTAAAAAAAAAAAACAATTGTTGCGTAATCCCTTACGGGACGTTGCAGTCAACACCAGCATTTTCAGCTGCTGTTGATGTACTAGGCAAGTGTTACGTTCAGTAGTTTGCCATTGCTTTCTGAACGACCGGCCCCTATACCTTTTTCGAAATAACCAGCAGCGCCGTGTTTCGAACACGGGTATACGGGCTTACAAACCGCGTTCGCGTACAGATACAGCTATCAAATTATAAACTAGAGATACAACTACCACATTATAAACTAGAGATACAACTATTATATTATAAACTGGAGGTACAAATATCACATAATAATTTAGAGACACAACCTTCAAATTTTAAACTAGAGATACAACTATCGCGTTATAAATGAGAGGTACAACTATCACATTATAAACTAGAAATACAACTATCACATTATCAACTAGAGATACAACTAAACTATTACATTATAAATTATAGGTACAGCTACCATATTATAAACTAGAGATACAACCATCACATTATAACAGTTAGATCACAAACAACGGTCAAACTTACCCCCTCCATTTTTATAACACAGGTAGGGGAACCTCCATACGTTGCCGAATCCAACACACTGACCAACACAAGCAAGCACAAACTCTATCTTGTCTGACCACATCTCCCTCTGTGGGGTGTCGTCACTGTCCAGCTTGACCTCCAGGGCCGGGCCATCCTTGGGGTCTAGCTTGGATCCATCCTTGGGGTCTGGCTTGGATCCATCCATGTCAATATACTCGTGATTATGTTTGTTTGTTGACATGTTTGTTTGTCTGTCTGCCTGCTGATGGCAACAATCGGGCGGACAAATGGCCGCGGTGGTCACAAATAGATGTGAGACTGACTCCGAGAGTCAGAAGTTCTAGTGGCGGGGACGAGGCATGGCGGTACAGAGAAGGTCCCAGACTGGGAAGAGGCACAGATTTAGGAAGCCGTCTCTCGCGCGTCTGCTCTCACGGCGTGCCAGATAGGAACATACATTGCTGGGTGAGTGCGGTAGGGTTGTACGTTGACGCTTACGGGCGCCAGAAAGTGAAATTACCAAACCAAATTGGTGCCAGTTAAACGGTTGGTGGTTGGCGCTTGTGTTTAAAGGTTGGCGCTGGTTGGTGCGTCAGTTGTAGCACCGGCTGAACATGTGTGGTGTCCGTGCTTGTGAGCTGTAGACAGAAAACTACCTACGGTTGGCTGTCTCCTCCGCCCAACCATCTGTGTGAGTGAACACAGACAAAACAACACTGATGTCTGCACAGATATAGTTATCAGTCTTAGAATACTCAGAGCAACAGAATGCAGTCTTCCTCAAATATTATAGACTATCAGAGATCTGTTCTATGATACACCTGTTGTATAACAAACAACTGTTCTATGATACAACTGTTGTATATCACACAACTGTTCTATGATACAACTGTTGTATAACAAACAACTGTTCTATGATACAACTGTTGTATAACAAACAACTGTTCTATGATACAACTGTTGTATAACACACAACTGTTCTATGATACAACTGTTGTATAACACAACTGTTCTATGATACAACTGTTGTATAACAAACAACTGTTCTATGATACAACTGTTGCATAACACACAATTGTTCTATGATACACCTGTTGTATAACACAACTGTTCTATGATACAACTGTTGTATAACACACAACTGTTCTATGATACAACTGTTGTATAACACACAACTGTTCTATGATACACCTGTTGTATAACACACAACTGTTCTATGATACACCTGTTGTATAGCACACATATGTTCTATGATACAACTGTTGTATAACATACAACTGTTCTATGATACAACTGTTGTATAACACACAAATGTTCTATGATACAACTGTTGTATAACACACAACTGCTCTATGATACAGCTGTTGTATAACACACAAATGTTCTATTATACAACTGTTGTATAACACACAAATGCTCTATGATACAACTGTTGTATTACACAAAAATGTTTTATGATACTACTGTTGTATAACACACAACTGTGCTATGATACAACTGTTGTATAACACACAACTGTTCTATGATACAACTGTTGTATAACACACAACTGTTCTATGATTCATTGGCACCTTGCCGTCTTGACAGACGATAGTTTGTGCTTTAAAAATGCATTATAACCTTTACCTATGGCGGTAGCGAATATGGCTGGTAAGGGCAATTCGCTCTGTAAATGTCCGTTCACAATGGGTGCATGTGAACACTTGGTCATTTCCACCATCATGCACCATCTTTCGTCTCACACGCTCGTTGTGTGACTTATCTGCAATAATTTTCTTCTTTGTCTTTATTCCATTTCTGATGTTTGCCCTCCATGCAACACGTTCAGCGGCGACTTGCTCCCAATGTGCATTATCAATGCCTGTATCAGTCATGTCCCGCTTACACACATCTTTGTATCGTAGTAGAGGCCGACCCTGGGATCTCTTACCCATCTGTAATTCACTAAAAAAAGATGTCCTTTGGTATTCTACCATCATCCATCCTCCTAAGATTTCCTATCCATCTAAGTCTACGAAGACTGAGCATGGAATAAACCGTCAAACAACCAGATCTTTCCTATACTTCAGTATTTGTGATTTTGTCTTGCCACTTAATACCAAGAATTCTTCGCAGACACCGCATATGAAAGGTGTTCAAACGTTTCTCTTGGTGAGTGAGTTTTCCAGGTTTCATTACCATAAAGAAGAGTACTAAGGACACAGGCTTGATAGACAAGGAATTTTGTTTTGGCAGTAAACTTCCTGTTCTCCCAGACTCTTTTTCTTAACCTGTTCATTGTTGTTGCTGCCTTACCAATCCGGATGTTGATTTCCTGATCTAGGGATAATTTGCTATTTACCACTGATCCTAGATATGTAAAATGGTCTACCATCTCTTGTTCGGCGTCGTCAATAAAGATTGATGGTACCCCATGTGCACCTTGTGGCATAATCTGTGTCTTCTTTTTGTTAATTGTTAAACCAAATTCAGAACAAGCATTGGAGAATGCAGATAGTAGACATTGCAATTCTTCCTCAGAGTGGGTCGTAACTGCAGCATCATCTGCAAAAAGCAACTCTCTGATCAGTACCCTCCTAATTTTGGTCTTGGCCTTCAATCTCTGAGCTTTTTAGAGGCCGCCATCTGAGCGTGAGTGAATGTATATACCACCATCCTGATCACGAAAGACATATTTCAGTAGAAGTGAAAAGTATATTCCAAAGAAGGTGGGAGCTAGTACACAACCTTGCTTAACTCCACTCTTGATTTCAAACTCTGTTCTATGATACAACTGTTGTATAACACACAACTGTTCTATGATACAACTGTTGTATAACACACAACTGTTCTATGATACAACTGCTGTATAACACCCAATTGTTCTATGAAACAACTGTTGTATAACACACAACTGTTCTATGATACAACTGTTGCATACCACACAACTGTTCTATGATACAACTGTTGTATAACACAAAATTGTTCTATGATACAACTGTTGTATAACACACACCTGTTCTATTATACAACTGTTGTATAACACACAACTGTTCTATGATACAACTGTTGTATAACACACAACTGTTCTATTATACACCTGTTGTATAACACACAACTGTTCTATGATACGCCTTTTGTATAACACACAACTGTTCTATGATACACCTGTTGTACAACACACAACTGTTCTATTATACTACTGTTGTATAACACACAACTGTTCTATGATAAGCCTTTTGTATAACACACAACTGTTCTATGATACAGCTGTATAACACACAACTGTTCTACGATACAACTATTGTATAACACACATCTGTTTTATGATACAACTGTTGTATAACACACAATTGTTCTAAGATACAACTATTGTATAACACACAATTGTTCTATGATACAACTGTTGTATAACACACAATTGTTCTACGATACAACTCTTGTATAACACACATCTGTTCTATGATACAACTGTTGTATAACACACATCTGTTCTATGATATAACTGTTGTATAACACACAATTGTTCTATGATACAACTATTGTATAACACACAATTGTTCTATGATACAACTGTTGTATAACACAATTGTTCTATGACACAACTGTTGTATAACACAGAACTGTTCTATGATACACCTGTTGTATAACACAGAACTGTTCTATTATACAACTGTTGTATAACACACAACTGATCTATCACATAACTGTTGTATAACACACAATTGTTCTATGATATACCTCTTGTATAACACACAACTGTTCTATGATACACCTGTTGTATAACACACAATTATTCTATCATACTACTGTTGTATAACACACAACTTTTCTATGATACAACTGTTGTGTAACACACTACTATTCTATGATACATTTGTTGCACAACACACAATTGTTCTATGATACATCTGTTGTATAACACACACATGTTCTATGATACACCTGACGTATTACACACAATTGTTCTATGATACAACTGTTGTATAGCACACAATTGTTCTATGATACACCTGTGGTATAACGGACAACTGTTCTATGATACACTTGTTGTATAACACACAACTGTTCTATGAAACATCTGTTGTATAACACACATCTGTTCTATGATACAACTGTTGTATACCACACAACTGTTCTATGATACGCCTTTTGTATAACACACAACTGTTCTATGATACCACTGTTGTATAACACAATTGTTTCATGACACAACTGTTGTATAACACAGAACTGTTCTATGATACACCTGTTGTATAACACAGAACTGTTCTATTATACAACTGTTGTATAACACACAACTGATCTATCATATAACTGTTGTATAACACACAATTGTTCTATGATATACCTCTTGTATAACACACAACTGTTCTATGATACACCTGTTGTATAACACACAATTATTCTATCATACTACTGTTGTATAACACACAACTTTTCTATGATACAACTGTTGTGTAACACACTACTATTCTATGATACATTTGTTGTATAACACACAATTGTTCTATGAAACATTTGTTGTATAACACACAATTGTTCTATGATACAACTGTTGGATAACACACAACTTTTCTATGATACAACTGTTGTATAACACACAACTGTTCTATGATAGAACTGTTGTATGACACACAACTGTGCTATGATACACCTGTTGTATAACACACAACTCTTCTATGATACAACTGTTGTATAACACACAACTGTTCTATAATACACAGCTGATCTATAATACATAACTGATCTATAATACAGAACTGTTCTATAATACACATCTGATCTATAATACACCACTGTTCTATAATACGCAACTATTCTATAAAACACAACTGTTCTATACACGACTGTTCTATAATACACGACTGTTCTATAAAACACAATTATTCTGTAATACAATTTTTCTAGTTAGTTAGTTAGTTAGTTAGTTAGTAGTTAGTTGGTTGGTTGGTTGGTTGGTTGGTTGGTTGGTTGGTTAGATAGTTAGATAGTTAGTTAGTTAGTTTAGTTAGTTAGTTAGTTTGTTGGTTGGTTGGTTGATTGTTTGTTTGGTTGGTTGGTTGGTTAGTTAGTTAGTTAGTTAGTTAGTTAGTTAGTTAGTTGGTTGGTTGGTTGGTTGGTTGGTTGGTTGGTTGGTTGGTTGGTTAGTTAGTTAGTTAGTTAGTTAGTTAGTTAGTTAATCAGTCGAAAGTTCATCCTCATTGCACATCGAACCATTCAGCCCATAAGTGCTCGGATCCCTTCCTCGACAAATCCTGCAGCGTGTAGCGGCTAACGACGCCAGTTCTGTGTTGGTTTATCAATCATCTTTGGCTTCCTGCGTAGTGTTCTTGCTTGGCCACACCTCTTTTAATTTGCTGTTCTCACAGTCTGACCATGGTTGTAGATTCGCAGTCATCACTTGGTTCTCGCAAAAGTCTTACTTCTCGTAGTGCATTCAGAATGTCAGTCTGGTTCATGGCGCGCCTGCCCTCAACAGTAGCCTCACCTGCGAGCTTGTCAGCCCGCTCATTTCCTTGTACTCTCGCATGCCCTGGCACGAAGATGAAACTAATCTTTGCCAGCCGAGACCGCTCCAGAGACAGCAACCACTCTCTTCGCATCCACTCCATCTCTATCCTCTTGAGCATGCTCAATATAAATTAGATAAATATGGAAAGGCAAAAGAAAGTTGGTTAAACGAGCAGTGCAAACATTGAATTAAATGCTATTAAAGATACAAAAAATATGCACAGACAAATCAGTGAGCTCAAGGGAAGAGAAATAAGAATAAATACAGGGTGTTTGAAATCAAAAACGGGAAAGATAATATTGGAGGAAGGTGCTATAATGAAGAGGTGGAATGAGTATATAAGAGAATTATGTAATGGAGAACGGGAAGAATTAACAGAAGACAGTAACTTAAAAACCTATTCTAAAAGAAGAAGTCGCTGACGCTATTAAACATATGCAGAAAGGAAAAACAGCTGGGCCAGATGAAATTACAATAGAAATATAGACGGAATATTACAAGTATTGGGAGAATTTGGAGTAGATATATTAACCAAAATATTGAATGATATTCAATGATGATTTTGGGAGTGGCCAGCAGGGGCCACGGAAGTGGAAATTCAGCAACTAATTCAGGAAAATTCTCGCCCGGGTGATGTGATTATCTACACGGATGGGTCAGTGTTGAGAGGTAGGAGAAGTGCCTGGGGGTTCTTGGCAAAAACTAATGGTCGGCGTTTGGTGCAGGAGAGCCTGGCGTATGATAACACTACATCTAGCTTAAGAATGGAGGTGGAGGCGGTCAGTGCAGCTTTCCGCTGGATAGAAAACACGATACATACACACATTGTGATTGTAACTGACTCAGAAAGCATGCTGAGAAGGGTGAGAACAGGTAGGCTTCGTGCGGAGTGGCTTGCTTCGCTTCAGAGGTCACGGGTAGTAAGCATCACCTGGATCTTTTCTCCTGGGCATGCCGGTGTGCTGGGGAATGAACAGGCGGACAGATTGGCTGGCTCGGCAAAATTTGGTGGAGTATTGATGCATGACAAGGCAGACGTGGTTGCGGCCTTGTGGGAGCACGTGTACACCTCGGAGGAGCAGATGGAGCACCATGGTCTGGTAAGAATGAGACAACGAGGTGTGACGAGGGGATCTGGCCGACGCTCGGCGCTCGTAGGAAAGGCGAGACGGACATATAATCAGATTGCTACTGGAACTATTAGTGTTGGAACTCTTCGCTGGCTGCTGAGGATGGAGACGGAGCGCTTATGGGAATGTCCCGAATGCTGTGATGTCGGTTCCTAAATCAATCAATCAATCAATCAATTGAATGATATTTTCAGCAGTGGATATTTACCCAGTGATATGCTGAAATCTGTATTTATAGCTATACCAAAACGTCCAGGAGTAATTTATTGTGAAGATTTTCGTACAATTAACCTCATACACCATATCACTAAGCTTTTACTCAGAATTATAATGAGAAGAACCAGAAAGAAAATAAAAATGGAAATAAGTGAAGAACAGTATGGATTTGTGGATTGAAATGGCCCAAATAATGCAATCTATACATTACGGACACTAATAAAGAAACAGAGAGATATATAATAGAGAAACAGGGAGACATATATTTGTGCTTCATAGATTATACTAAGGCATTACCTATATAGCGAAGTAATAATGAGAGAGATCAAAGAGATGCCAGGAATACTAGTTGGAGGTTATAATATAAATAATATACGCTATGCAGATGACACAGTATTGGTGGCGGATAAATCATCAGACCTACAACAATTGTTGAACATTGTAGTAACAGAGAGTGCAAGGAAAGGACTTTCCTGGAATATTAAGAAAACAGTAACAATGGTGATATCAAAGAAAATGGTGACGCCAAAATGTGACATAGAAATAGAAGGAAAAATTCTTAACCAGGTGGATAATTTTAAATACCTAGGGGCATTTATAACATCAGCTGGAAGATGTACAACAGAGATTAAAAGCAGAATAGGGCAGGCAAAAGCCACATTTCAGAAAATGAAGAATATCTCATGGAATAAGTTACTATCAATTAATGTAAGAAAAAGAGTGCTGAAATGCTATGTAGAACCAGTTTTGCTGTATGGCAGTGAGTCTCGAAATGTAAATGAACAAATTAAGAAGAGATTAGAAGCAACAGAGATGTGGTTCCTGAGACGAATGCTGCGAATTCCTTGGACTGCCAGAGTAACTAACAACGACTGCCTGAGACAGGCTTATGAAACTAGAACACTATATATATATAACAATAAGAAAGAGATAAACATCTTTCTTCGGTCATGTGATGAGAAGAGAGGCATTGGAGAACATCGAGACAACTGGAAAGATTGAGGGGAAGAGAGCCAGAGGCAGACCAAGAGAAATGATGCTGCGTGGATTGAAACGGTGGCAAGGAGGAATATCAGCAGCAGAGTTGATTCAGAAAACCAAAGACCGAGAGCTGTGGAGAGCCATGAACGCCTACGCCAGCTGGCAGGGCACTTGATGGTGATGATGATTTTCTGTCTAGTTGGACGCAAACAGAAAAGAAAATACAGAAATCTGTTGGCACTTGTACCCACTCCTCGCCAAGTTCTAAGACCTCAAGTGAACACACCTGTTGAAGAATGTCTTCGGCTTGACCCAGCCACGACCTTCCTCTTTTTAACCTGCTGCCCTTCACCTTCATTATTTCACTATGCAGTGGATGTTTTGTGTTTGCGTTAATTCTGAGGTAGGCAAGTGCTCTGTAAATTTATATTCTGTCTTCAATGGTTGGAAAATCAAGAAGGTAGCGCATCGCCCTGCATTCTGTATTGCTTGTACATCCAAGAATAATGCGCATAGCTTCATTCTGTATCCTGCCCATCCTTTCTATCTGCTTACGGTTGAGAGTCAGGATCGCCATCGCATACTCAAAAACAGACATGACCAGGCCCTCGTAGAGAAGACATAGATGGCGCTGTTCACAGTTTGCTGCCGCCATCATCCACATCGCAGCCAAACCCCACTTGGCCTTTGTTATCACCTTATCTATGTGCTCATTATAAGCAAGGCTTCGATCAAGACGTATCCCCAGGTCATTCATTGCCTGCGTTCTTTCCACAGTCTCTGAACACAGATTTACAGTTGGTGTTGGAGTATTTGCCTATTGTATTCTGTATGGTTATTACTCGACATCCCTGAATTTTTGTGTGGTCTTTGCCAGGCTTCGGTAAGGGAATCAGATAGCTGTGTAACCACTCCTCATTGATGCTAGCACTCTCTATACTGTTGTTGTACATGTGTGCTAGTTTTTCTAGCTCGTGATTTGTACACCTATTGATGTCGTTGTATCTTATGCCATCTGGCCCTTGAGCGCTGTCTTTTGATCGTCGAAGCACAGCCTTGATCTCTTTCACTGTCGCTGTGTCTTCATCCGAAATGTTCTGGGCCTTGCACCTGTCTGAGGTGACCATCTTTGCACGATTTCGGCCTCTCATGTCTGTCTGGCTGCTCTGCTCTAGATAGCGTTCGAAGAGGGCTTTGCCCTTGTTCTCGTCAGTCCTCTGCCAGATCAGGTCAGCGCCTTGGAAGTCCAAAATTCTCTTATTCTTGACTACCCCACTCATGCTTTTATGTAGTCGCCAGAACAATTTCAGTGACTTTTCTGTGCTTACTCTTTGACATACCTCTGCCCATTTTTCACTTTTAACCACCTTAACCAGTTTTTTTAAATAACTTAATTTTGTGTGCATCTCTCTTTCTAAGTGCATGCAGAGACTAGGATGGGCAACGCTATTCTTCTTGGCGTTTTGCCACTTCTTTACAACACTGCGCTTATCCACCTAAGCCTTCTCCACCTCAAAATTCCACCAAGGTGGCTGTTCCCATAATTTTTTCCTGCCCTGAAGCTTTCTGCGCTTGGCGCGCCTTATTGTACCCACCACATCTTACCCTGTACTGTTGTAACAAGCTATGGGGAGGATCCCAAATAGTCCCGTCACAATATTTCAAACTTATTCTTTTGCCCTGGCTGGGGATAGGTCTTTGCTGCCAACCCTCATCCGTTCCCCGGACTTACTGTCACTCTCTCTTTCGACCTCAGGGTCTACTTCTTGCAGTGTATTTCTGGCTGACACAAACGTAACATGACGATCGTCTCAGTCACTATAATTAAAATTTAATACCGTAATAAAGAAACCACAGAAGAACACCAAGACAGATAAACCTATAAAAGTCTAGAAAAACAAAAACTGATGAGATAACTCTAGTCCAGATATGAAGCAAGAAAACTCTGAACATCATAGACCACAGATCTCTATCTTGTCCTGTTAGTTCACAACTGCCTCACCGGGCAAAGTTTCCAGTCTCTCTATCCAGCGTCGGTTGTTCGAACAACAGCTTCCAGGTTTCCGAGGCCAACACAATATAGTCACTCATCTGGTCTGGGAAAGTGCCATGGGCTCACTTGGCCCAATTTAGTTTTCAGGTTTCCGAGGCCAACACGATATAGTCACTCATCTGGTCTGGGAAAATGCCATGGGATCACTTGGTACAATTTAGGTTGGGAACTAAAGTCCTGAGACCAGATTGTGTATAGGGAATGAGTCAGAGTCTTTCGCTGTCCCGGACAAGGATAGGAATTGGCGTAGGTCCAAACAGAATCATCAGCAAACACTCGACCTTAAGTCGATGAGAAGACTTGAGTTGTGGTTTGGTCACTCATTTAATTTTTGTAATGCTTCTCCCTTAAAATTAGAAACATTATACCTGGTATGTCCACTGACTTGCCCTGGCTTCATCAGGTGCTTATAACTTTGGGCATAGAAGCCCTGTCGAGTCTTTCAACACACTTTACGGTCAAAAGAAGGACCCTGTAGATGACAAAGATTAGTGAGCGACCAAGCTGACTCATGCACCACAATCCTGAGGTCCAATTGGGCCTCAGTTAATAAATTGGTTATGCATTTTGGCTTACCAAGTCAGTTAGATAAGTGGCCTGCTTGAATGGGTCTGACATGTCAGGTAGCCCCTGGATTGGCTACGTGGCTACCCTATGCACCCTTTTGCATACAAGACTCACTCTCCACACTCATACCCTGCCTTTATTATTATTGGGCACATTCGTTTCCCGGCTTCTCTCTCCCTTGCAAACCATGCCTTTCTCACGACAAAGCTCTTGTGGTGTGGTGTGAGTAATCCAAGAAGAGTTGTTCCCCATTCCTAGCAAGAATAGGAAAGAAGATACTACCCCGTCCGGCCGCTGCTCTCTTCTGAGCAGTCGCCGCAATGTACCGGCAGTGCCTCAAATAACCCATAGATTCAGATGAGTTCAGGTTCTCTCAGTGAGATAGAGAAGTCCCTTATCTTCCCGACATCATCCTATCGACTAAAAGACGAAAGAGATAGCACTGTGGATAGCCTCTTCCGGCTCAAGAAGATAGATCATAGATTGGTGGACCCCATCCCCAAGGAGCCCTTCCCTCCTTCCGGCATACCGTAGCTATCCAATGATTATATTCTGCAGAAAGATGACAGTATGCCCAGTTCAGTCCGTAGAAGGAAAGATAGCACTCGTCTATCGGCTGCCAAGAACAAGCGATATCATTTGGGAAATATTTATTGTTCAGATTTGTTCCCTTGCTATACTAAGATCAAGACGCTTAGCCATATTGGCTAACGGTCACCCCCTCCCAATATGGCAAGACTGCCGTTTCGCCAATTCATCTCAGTAGTTAAGACAATAAAAATTTATAAGTGCAGGACTAATTACAACCTAAGATTACCTTTCATACCCCAGCAGTATTCTGCACATAAAATGTCCCAATCTTCAACTTGACATCTTGACATTATGCAGTGGGTAACGGTAAGTTTAGAAACGGACATGAATTGCCTAAGAAGTCGCACCAGTGCGCATTTGGCGCAAGGCGCTCCATCGGGTCTACCCGAAAGGAAAGACATATATCTAATCGCTCCATGAAAAGATCGTGTTGTGAAAGTAACCCAAAGAACTATCTTCCATGGTGATTGGGCGAACAAGAGAACTGAGATCTCCCGAAAGCTGTTTCCCCTTGTTTACCCAAAATAAAAGAAGGCCTGAGGACATGTTGACTTGTGCTGCCTGGTTCTGCCTTTCTCCAACAGTATGCTGCAAGGGTGGCTGCCGTGGAACCCTAGAACACCCCATCTACACACTGTAGTGAGTGAAGGAAAAACCAGCACCAGATCAATAGTACTGTCCTCGTCATCTGGACGGCTTGCTATCCTGGTGACACAGCCACTGTTGATACAAACCAGGTCAATTGTTTCAAATGCAGTCTCGCGTTCCTCCCCCTGTGTGTTGGGGGAAATTTTTTCCCATGATCTGCCTTTAGAGTTGAAATCGCCACAGAAAATAACATTTCTCTCATGACCTAACATGTCACTTAAGCACTGACACTTCTGGGAATCCACATTCGCGTTACGGGCATAAACATTAACCAACACGAATGGTAGACCGAATTGAACTCTAACCGCCTTTATTTGTATGTCGTCATTGTCCCAATTGGACATGTCTAGCTCTGAAGCCACCATACTGTCGCAAATGAGAATCGCCATTCCATAAATGTTGTAGAAACATTTGAAGCCGGCAATTTGGAGTAGCTGATCACCCAGTCTCGTCTCATGGAGCGCTACAATGTTATTCCTGTATACCAGGGTTTCCGGAATAGGGCCTCGTTGTTTTACGCTGGCACAGTTCCAATATGGAATATGAGTATTCCCGAGGCCCAGACGGTCATTTTGAGTCTAAAACGTCTTACCCCACCTCGTATACCTTGCCGCTTGCGGCCACCCCGCCGCTCCCATAGCCTTGCTGGGTTGACTGCCCTCCGCACGGAGCACAAACGTTGTTCCGCCACATTGAAAAACCGAACACCACAGAAATGCACTCGCTGCGAAAATTCACTCAAGGATTGCTTCGCTCAATGTTTATAATACACGACTGTTCTATGATAACAACTATTCTGTAATACACAAATGTTCTATAATACACGATTGCTCTACCATACACACCTGTTCTATAATACAATTGTTCTATAATACAGCTGTTCTATAATACACGACTGTTATATATTACACAACTATTCTATAAAGCACAACTGCTCTATACTACACAACTGTTCTATAATACACAACTGTGCTATACTACATAACTGTTCTATAATACACAACTGTTCTATAATACTTAACTGTTCTATAATACATTTGTTCTATAATACACGACTGTTATATATTACACAACTATTCTATAAAGCACAACTGCTCTATACTACACAACTGTTCTATAATACACAACTGTTCTATACTACACAACTGTTATATAATACTTAACTGTTCTATAATACACAACTGTTCTATAATACACAACTGTTCTATACTACACAACTGTTCTATACTACTTAACTGTTCTATAATACACAACTGTTCTATAATATACAACTCTTCTTCGTCTTCTTCTTCTTCTTATTTTTCTTCTTCTTATTCTTCTTCTTCTTCTCCTTCTTCTTCTTCTTCTTCTTCTTCTTCTTCTTCATCTTCCGCTTATACGTTCATCCGGAGTGTTTTTTTTTTTCCAGACGTAATTGCGCTGTTTCCGGTTTTACGCCGGTAGGCCAAAACACCCGACTTCAGCGGGCGTTTGTTGACCGAGTTAGCCTTCCTGGGAGTTTCGAAGGACATTCCACTCTCACTCGGACGTTTTAGCTCTGTGCCAAGTTTATTTGCGTCCTTAGGCCGACACATCCGACTTCAGCGGGCGTTTGTTGACTGGGTTAGCCTTCCCGGGTGTTTCGAGGGTCTCTCGACTCTCACTATTGTGGTGCCGTCCACATCTCAGCTGATCAAGTTAGAACGGTCTAAGGCATCACGGTCAGTCCTCAAGGGAAGGCAGGGGCAGACCATGGGCATTCCCCGCCATCCATGGAGGCTTCCATAACTGCAGAGCCGACACATAGCGCTCTGGTACTGGGCTCACCCAAGGAATCGTCACGTCCTGCACATGGCTGCTTAACCTCACTTCCGTATATTGGGCCCCCCGTTCACCACAGGCTGCTCCTCCGAAGACCAGGAGGAACCTGTATGCAGATGACGTACACACAGCAAGCTTTCGCTTTGCTTCACTGAAACGAGAAAAAGAGTGTTGAAGTGCTACATTAAACCTGTACTTTTATATGGATGTGAAGCGTGGACAATGAGCAGACAAGCTGAAAAACATCTGATGGCTGTGGAAATGTAGTCTCTGCGGAAAATGCACAGAGTACCATGGACAGACAGAAAAACCAATGAACAAGTCCTTCAAGAAACAAATGAAGTTCGTAAACTGATTAGAGATATCAGACGTAGACAGTCACAATTTTATGGGCATGTTATGAGAAGAAATGAATTGGAGAACTTGGTGACAACTGACAATATCGAAGGGAGGAGACCAAAGGGAAGACCAAGAATTAAATACCCGGATGGATTGGCCACGTGGCATGGTCGAGACATAAACACGGAGCTGATCCACGACTCTGGTGATCGAGTGAGATGGCAAAATGGTGAGATGACCGCCCACGCTTATCGGCATAGCACATGATGGATGGATGGTCTCTCTATCTCGCTATCTCTCTCACAATCTAATTCTATCTATATATCTCTATATGTCTCTATCTCTCTGTGGGTCTCTCTTTATCTCTCTCCATATATCTATCTATCTATCTATCTATCTATCTATCTATGATGTGTGGGTGGGGGAATGTATGTGTACCTTGGGTGTGGATGGGTGGGTGGGGGTGGGGGATGTGGGTGTTGGGATGTGTGGTGGGTGGGGGATGTGTGTGTGGGTGAATGGGTGGGGGATGGGTGAATGTGGGGGATGGGTGAATGGGTGGGGAAATGTATGTGTGCCTGGGGTGTGTGTGTGGTTGGATTGGGGATGTGTGGGTGGATGGAAGATGTGTAGGTGGGCGCGTGATGTGTCTCATAATATGGTAATATGAATTGTTTATGTTTACAACATTCATTTGATAATGTTTTTTTCCTATGTGAATGTATTATGCACTATTGATGAACGAAAGATGAGTGATTGGAAGGGCCGAATGTAAGACGGGCCTGCTTGCCCAATTTGTTACCCTTCGGGGGGGGGGGGGGGGGGGGTAAC
This sequence comes from Cepaea nemoralis, assembly GCA_014155875.1. Classification (NCBI taxonomy): domain Eukaryota; kingdom Metazoa; phylum Mollusca; class Gastropoda; order Stylommatophora; family Helicidae; genus Cepaea; species Cepaea nemoralis. The sequence goes on from JACEFZ010022817.1 coordinate 707,974, forward strand.
GTTCGATCTATCCATCTATCTATCTGTCTGTCTGTCTGTCTGTCTGTCTCCCGCTATCTCTATTTTTATTTCCCGCCTTCTGTCTGTCTGTCTGTCTGTCTGTCTGTCTGTCTGTCTGTCTGTCTGTCTGTCTGTCTGTCTGTCTGTCTCTCTCTCTCTCTCTCTCTCTCTCTCTCTCTCTCTCTCTCTCTGTCTACCTCTATCATCATCCTCCTTCTATATCTATCTTTCTATCTCCCTTCCTCGGTCTCTCTTTATCTTTCTTTACCCCTCTTTCCGTAGGCATTTCCCCTCTTCCTCGCCCAACGTGTCGCTGACGAGTCCCACCCCTCCCCCGCCTCTACCTGTATCATATTTAACTAGCCCAGTATTGTCACAAAACGCTGTCTGCTGTGTGTAATGTCTGTTTCTTCAAACAACATCCAAATGTCAGCTGAGGCAACTATAGACACATGACCCGTGCCAGGCTGTTACCCCAGCCTGGGATAATGACGCCCATCACAGCCCCAGCCACTTACAGGGTGGCCGAGCTCCTACACACGCTCCGTGCATTGTGTGTGAGGCGCTGCATGCTGGGATGACAGTAGACAGGAAATTAGTCAGCTGCTGCATGCTGGGAATGTTGTAAACAGTTCTACGATACTGTTGCATACTGGGAATGTTGTAAACAGTTCTTCACAACTGTTCATTGTTGGGAATGTTGTGAACAATTCTTTACAACTTTTGCATGTTGAAAATTTTGTAATCAGTTCTTTCCAACTGTTGCATGTTGGGAATGTTGTATGCAGTTCATGACAATTTTGTGTGTTCGGAATTTTGTATACAGTTCATGACAACTTTGTGTGTTCGGAGTTTTTTATACAGTTCTACAATACTGTTTCATGTTGAGAATGTTGTATACAATTCATGACAACATTGTGAGTGGAAAACTTTCCCTTGATGCTTTTATATCAACATCATCATCTTCCACTTCTGCCGTCAATTGTCGTGGGGAGGAATAATTTGCGCTCCAGCGCCCGGTGGGTGGCACTGGATAGTGTCATTCCGTGCGGTTGTACAGTGTCTTTGATGTCGTCAATCCATTTTCTTTTTGGACGTCCTCGTGGTCTCGTCGCAGATGATCTTTGATGTAAGGCCGGTGATGGTAGTTGCTGGTGTTGCATTCTAACGACATGGCCAAACCACTTGATCTTCTGTCTTTCAATAAATGTGGCACAAGGTGTTGATCCCATTGTCTGTCTAATAACAACATTTCTGACTCGGTCTCGGATTGTTAAGTTGGCAGCTCTCCTCGGGCATCTCATCTCACAGGTGTTGATTTTGCGAAGGTGTGATCTGGATAAAGTCCAGGTTTGAGATTGGTAGCATAGGGTTGGTGTGAATATGCTGTTTATTATCTGTCGTTTTGCGGACATGGGTATATTTTGATGTTTCAGTAAGGGTGATCGTTGATATGTACGTGCACTCGTTTTTTGACATCTGATTTCGATTTCTCTGTCCAATCTGCCATCTTTTATATACTAGTATCATATATTGACCAAGAATAACAAGCTGTCTGTGGTGGAGTTAGTTGAGGCGGGATATAAATATCCCCAGATAGTGGTTGCCGACTACTAAAAGAAAACCAGAAATGGCTCGCAAGACTCCTTAGTGAACTGAATCAGACACCAGGCAGGATTACACCAAGGGGTCAAGTAAGGTTTCCAGGTAGAAGGCCAAGAGAGTATAACAGAGTCTATCTAGTGGGCAACTTGGCTTGGTGTGCAATGGGAAGATTATGGGCACTTCGCTAAGGGGTAACTAGGGGTGGTCATCCTATGACAAGCATCTAGGGAACGAGGTCAGTTGTGACCGTACTACCATCAAGTAAGGTCGCATGATGTTGTGGGCACCACCTGGGGTGAGAGATAAACCCGACTATAACAGCATTTTGATTGTTTGTACTCCAGTATTTTGAACGTGAAATGATACAACTTCCAATAAACTACGATTTAATCTGAGACGGAATTAGAGTGTCATCTGTCAGTGTCGTCCGTCTGAATCACGTCGTCCTGCAACTGTTATAAGAAAGAGCACAGGAAAGGCACTGCCGTCAGATAGGAGGATGATCACTCTTGTAATAACTGAAGACTAGTATTCTGCCTGCCACGCAGTTACACACACGTAAAACTGATCAACTAAGACAGTAACTCTTCGTTGACAATTTAAAAGAAGAATTATAATGGATGTTTGGGATGATATGAACAATGGTTATGTGGTAGTAGGAAATACGTTCCTACAACCAGAGCAGATCAACATACTTATTTTAGCGGTAATAAAAGTCACTGCTAGCTAACACAAGGACGCCGACCTCAGGAAACAGATCTTTACATCTCCAACGGTCAGAGATTCAAGACCGGAACGACCTCGTGAACTGCCGACCATCTACAATAGGACTTAGAGACCAGTATAGCTGGAATTCCCAGCTGTGAAAATGCGAACGTTAGCGAAGGCATTGTCTCAACTAGTCATAAACAAAAGGGGAACACAGGATGTCTTGAGGTTTGTGGATTCAAACACGCTCGGTGGCCTATATCCTCTCGTGAAAACACGAACTTGCGAGTTTGATATATGAATACCCTGAGAAGGTGAATAGCCGCCTCAACTACTCTGAAACATAGCATGCAAGCAAACCAGCCAGCCAAAGCGACGGTCTGAATCCGAGAAGTCGCGGAAAATGAGACATAGCTACTCAAGGAAGATTGGATATATATATATATATATATATATATATATATATATATATATATATATATATATATATATATATATATATATATATATTATATATATATATATTATATATATATATATATATATATATATATATATATATATATATATATATATATATATATATATATATATATATATATGCGGCTTCAAGATAGCTACTCAAGGAAGATTGGAGATATATATATGTATATATATGCGGCTTCAAGATAGCTACTCAAGGAAGATTACTAGCGAATTTGTTGGCAGAGCTGGCCCAGACGTATATACCATAAGGATGGAAGCAGACGCAGACGTGCGGAAATTGTTACGTGTAGGGCAACTCAGGTGAACAAACCACGAGAACTGAATTGGAGAGCCGTTTAATACACACAACTAGTTATTATAACGGAGGAACGCTGGTGATGCGCATTAACGGCTGAAGGTGAACAAACCCAGAGAAAGCCGCATGCAATATTGCTAAGTGAAGGAACCAACGGTAGACGAGCGGGTCACTGTCTAAATTAGAAGCTTGGACAGCAACACTAAACGGACGTGGTGAACAAACCAAAGTATCAACACGCAGACGTCCAAGCATTCGCTGAACAATAGGGACTCGCAGAGAGCGACTGCCTTCATGGGTAAAATTAGCGGGCAGCTATTAGACACTGGTAGCTGATCGTACTTCTCTTTCATGTGATTATACCTTGTACTTCTTTTCATTTGATCGTACCGTAGACCTTTAACAATCGGTTGATCCTTACATTATTAGGCGACCTCCAGGTCAGACTTTTCCTGTCGCTCGAATAGAGAAGCCTTTGGTTATCCCTGGCGGTTTGATAGGTGTGGGCTTAGAAAACCACCATATGTTCATCTTACTCTCTATTCAGTTATTTCTTGTGTATGTTGTTGTTGTCACATAAAGTATTTTTATACAATGCACTTATGATTATTGTTTAAGAGAAAATAAGCCGAAATTGGCGTTATATTTTACTTGATTTGTTAGACCAACGTTCTGTAGATTAGGTGGTGGTTCTTGTAACCTGTAATCTGTATACCTGTCAACTTGGCCTCATACCATAAGACGAAATATAGGACGTTACATAATTAGTAATCCTTTCTAACCAGGGAAAGAACAAATCTTTATCTTCTCCTCTGTATAGCTTTATCTCTCTCTCTCTCTCTCTCTCTCTCTCTCTCTCTCTCTCTCTCTCTCTCTCTCTCTATCTCTCTCTCTCTCTCTCTCTCTCTCTCTCTCTCTCTTCCTCTTTCTCTCCTTTTTGTCGTACTATCACAGTTATATCCCGAAATAACATAACTGACAATAGCACAGGTGATGATTATTGTCAGTCTCTGTAGTACTCCGCTGCAACATATAGGTTCTGTCCTAACAGACTGAGTGGTATAGTGGTATGTCTTTGTTTCTGTTAATTAATGTCTTTATTGATAATCTATTCCTTGCCACACATTTGGCAATAGGTGGGTTTGGTGTTAGTTGTTTTGTACTCAGCCTTTGTACTCAAATTTTGGGGTAAGCAGTTCTGGGTGGAACAGTTGAGCTCTGATTATTCAGTGGCTGATACAAGGTCTTCACTCTTTGCTGCTATAGAAAGGTGAGATCCGTCAGCATTCACTGGTGACTTCAATATTTGTAACACGTATGCACCTATATAGGCACAAACCACTACCCTGTTTCCATGAAGTCACATATGTAATCCGAAAACGAAATACACAGTGCCTGTTGGCATTCAGAGCACATAACATCTTGCGCAAAATTGCATTTGATTCCAGTATTTAAACAAAATAAACGGTATTCCCCTCTACATGGCTTAATTATCTAATACACATCCTGACATTCTCCTGGATGTTCAGTGTAAATAGTAATTGTCGCTTATAATAACATCTCCATGATGTTTCCCTGGTATTTTCTAATTATTTAACTCACAGCATTGTTAAGTCTTCCTTCGGTTAATTCTCCACGTTCGTCCTCATTCTTAAATTGTCCTGTCTGAGCTGATAATTAACTTCCGTGTAAAATGTGTTAGTAAACACCCAGCCAGACAATCTAATGTGTTAGTAGACACCCAGACGGACACACTAATTCAATTCAATTCAACTTTATTTTAAAAGGGTTATAAATTGGGCACGCAGATCCATCTTCCATTCGGCCCGTCCAATCACTCATATTTCATTCATCAATAGTGTATGATATATTCACATAGGAAAATACATTGTCAAATGAATGTTGTAAACATAAACAATGCATATTACAATGTTATGAGGTACATCCCTCACCCACACACACATCCCCATCCCACCTACATACACCCCAAAACACCCACACACATCCCCATCCACCCACACACAACCCCCACCCACCAACACACACCTCACCCACCCACACAAATCACCCACCCACAGACACAAACTCAATCCACCCACACACATCCCCCACGCACACACCCCGACCCACCCCACACTTCCAATACCCACCCCACCCACCAACCCACCCTTCCCCATTAGCACACATCCCCTCATACACATATCTCCCCACAAACACACCCATCCCCCAGCCCACATACACCCACCCACTCACCCATATCCACGCACCTCCAACCACCCAGATAAACACTCATCCCCCAACCACACATCCCCACACGCACATACCCCACCAATCAACACACCCCGCACCCACCCACATACACATTCCCCACCGACAATCCACACAACCCCCACACACCAACACCCATACACTTCCTATCAACCACCCAAACATCCCCACCCAGACACACATCCCTCTCCCACACACATCCCCCACCCACCACACATTACTTCACACACACACACACACACACACACACACACACACACACACACACACACACATCCGTCACACATCTCCCCATCCACGCATACATTCCTCATCTACCGGCACATCCCTCATTCACACCTGCATCCCCACACACACACACATCCCCCACCCACACAATCTCCCTGCCCACACATACATCCTCCACCCGTACACACACCCCAACCCACCTATCCCCCAACCCCCACACACATCCCCCTACACACACTCCCTCCACACTTACATCCTCCTACACACACCCCCTACGCACACATCCCCCGCACACATACGTCCCCCACAAACACACTTCCTCACATGTAGACACATAATGATGCCTCACATAATCACTAAACTAGAATGAAAAAACTCCCACTGTTTACACACACATACACTGACGATTGTAGTGAACATTCTCACAAAAATTGTAAACAATTTGAGAAAACATTTGTACATATACATTGTGTAACGTAAAAAAGAATAGTGATGCAATTCAACTCTTTCTCTCTCTCTCTCTCTCTCTCTCTCTCTCTCTCTCTCTCTCTCTCTCTCTCTCTCTCTCTCTCTCTCTCTCTCTCTCTCTCTGGGTAAGTGGTGCAGGATATGTGAATTGGCGGGAATAAGTGTGTAGTGGGTGTTGGAAATGTGGTTGGGGGATGTGTGTTTGGCTGAGTGTTTGAGTGAGTGTGGGTGGTGGAGGATATGTGGGTGGGTGAGTGTTGGAAGGTTATGGGATGGGTGGAGGATGTTTGCGTGTGGGTGGGGAGATATATGAAGGTGGGGGGTGTGTGGGTGGATATGGATGGTTTTCAGCGGTGCACTTCTTTTTATCATTGGACCATTGGCTTTCTTTATCCCTTCATACATGCTTCTGATGTTTCCCTTATCACTTGCATTTTGAATGGACTCACATAACTTGATCCAATAGTCATTTGGACACTGCCTAGCAGCCTTTTGCACATTCTTCCTATCTTGCTCCTTGATATAATAACAACACCCTAGTATAACAGCCAATCACCTTTTTGTAGGCCAGTATATTCCACATGGCTAATAACAAGTGTCAGACCATTATCTAATATTACTGTGTCGTGTAGTTTTGATGTTTGCATTTTGCCCATGCCTTTATAATGCATATCTTTTATATTGTTACTGTTCTTTGTTAGCCTTGAATGATGTGTGAATGAAATAATGTATGAAAGAGAGCGATAGAAGGGCAGAATGTTAGACGGGCCTGCGTGCCCAATTCTTAACCCTTTGAAAATAAAGTTTGTTCGTTCGTTCGTTCGTTCGTTCTTAAGAGAGCTATCTTCTTCTTATCAATCAAGGGCTGCAGAGTCTGGCTGTTTGCCGCAAACCAGTCCTGCCTCTTATGATCCATGGTGCCGTAAATCCCAACGGCAGTTTTATAAAGAGTTTCCTTAAGTTTACCCTACTTTTCACTTATTGTACAATTTTCTGGTGTATCAGTGAAAGCGTCCTTTGTTCATTTTCATTCATGCGACCGATGTTGTATTTTCCAAGGCACACTGGTCATGAACTCGAGTCCTTGCCCACACGAGCATTGAAATCACCGAGCATATAAATGTAGTCGGATTTTGAAATTGCCTTGATCATGGAGTCTAACTCCTCATAGAACGAATCCTTCACATCATCAGAGGAGTCGAGTGTAGGTGCATATGCAGTAATAATGGTGGCAAAACCACAAGAGGTGCCTAGCGCAGGGATAATAGTCTTTCATTACCTCCTGCTGGAATTTCAATCATTCCCAGTAGCGAATTCTTCAATGCAAAGCCCACACAGTGTTGTCTTTTTTCTGCCTGCCCTCTACCCTTCCAAAATAAAAGGTGTAATTGTTTTCCCTGAGTGACCCTTCCTGAGCGAGGCGAGTCTCCTGCAGGCCAGCAATATCAATGTTAAGACTATTGAATTCGACGTAAATCACAGCCGTTTTTCTCACACAGTCAATATTGGTCAAGTCAGTGGAAAATCCTGGACACATGGTTCTCACGTTCCAGGTTGCAAGCCGTAGCTTGAGGTTTTTTAAAATTTTCTTTTTATTAGTACCTGGTGCATTTGTTTTACAGCCTGCGTTTCAGATTTTGTCCTATCCCCCAAGCACCCATTGAAGTAGACAGGCTGTGGCGGATCAGCACTCGATTAGCCAGTGGCTGCCCAGCTTGAGGCGGGTGGTAGCTGATCAGTGACACCTGTAGGTGTCTCCCACCGTCAGAGGCAACGCGTGGCACCCCATGTCTACGCCAGTTGACAGGGACTTATAACCCGTAACAGTTGCCTCTCGCTTCGATTCCGAGACCGGAGTTATTGCCTTTCCATAGCATAAAGCCTGGGCTAAAATATAGAACCATGTGTTGCCCATGCAGCATGATCCCTCTCTCGGCCTGCCTAGTTCACTCCAGAGGAAAGGTAACACCTATACATCTGGAACAAGACAAGCTGCAGAAGCTGGCGGATCAGCAAAGCAGTGCTCTAACTGTCCGCCTGTCGGAGGTTCGATCCTAGACCAGCTGCCAACCAAGTCTTAGGTCCTGGTCTGCCCTGCCATGACATTTTGTCTTTAGGTTGCATTTCCTCGCACCAGGATAAGGCTTGTACACTCTCAGTTGCGCTCTTCTGCCCGAATCCGTTGGCACAATGTGGGGTGTCGAGTTTGGTAAACGCCGACCAACGTTCGGTGCTAACAGGAAACAGGTAGTACCGTCTACTATCATACGGTAGCTCAGTCATATCTGACTAAGACCTGACACCAAGTTCTTATTACACATGATGCAATCAAGTGGCATTCAAAATGATAATATGAAGATGAAAATACACATAAAATATGTAATAGCATGTTACATGACATGCATGCACTCAACTCTCTCTCTCTCTCTCTCTCTGTTTCTCTCTCTCTGTCTCTGTTTCTCTCTCTCTCTCACACACACACACACACACTCACAAACACGACACACTAATACATCCATTCTCCCACTGTCTCTCTCTTGCTCGCTCTCTCTCTCTCTCTCTCTCTCTCTCTCTCTCTCACTCACTATTTCCCTCATTGACTCACTCTCTCCATCTTTCATTCACTCTATCTCTCACTCACACACAGATAGACACACGCCCTCATGCTATCACTCAATGTCTCATTCTCTCTCTCTCTCTCTCTCTCTCTCTCTCTCTCTCTCTCACACACACACACACACACACACACACACCCTTTCGCACTCACTCACATTCTCTTTTACTCTATCACACACACACACACACTCTCTCTCTCTCTCTCTCTCTCTCTCGAGTTTTTGAGTGTGTGTGTGTGAGAGAGAGAGAGAGAGAGAGAGAAACAGAGAGAGAGAGAGAGAGAGAGAGGGAGGGAGAGAGAGAGAGAGTTGAGCGTACGCCATATATAGTTGAGCGTATGACATATTTTATGTGTATTTTCATCTTCACATTATCATTTTGAATGCCACTTGATTGCATCATGTTTAATATGAACACATGTACATTACTGTAGAGTCAGTGAGAGAGCTAGTGAGAGAGAGAGAGAGAGAGAGAGAGAGAGAGAGAGAGAGAGAGAGAGAGAGACAGACAGACAGACAGACAGACAGACAGACAGACAGAGAGAGAGACAGAGAGAGAGAGAGAGAGAGAGAGAGAATGAGTGTGATAGTGTGTGTGTGTGTGTCTGTGTAAGAAAAAAGGGAGATAACTGAGCGCACGCTTGTCATGTAATATGCTTTTCCATATTGTTGTGTATTCTCATTTTTCATATTATCATTTTGAATGCCACTTGATTGCATCATGTTTAATATGAACACATGTATATTACAGTAGAGTGAATGAGAGAGATAGTGAGAGTGAGTGAGAGAGATTGTGAGAGAGAGAGAGAGAGAGAGAGAGAGTGTGTGTGTGTGTGTGTGAGAAAAGAGAGAGAGAGAGAGAGAGAGAGAGAGAGAGAGAGAGAGAGAGAGAGAGAGAGAGAGAGAGAGAGAGAGAGAGAGAGAGAGAGTTGAATTGCATCACTATTTTTTTTTTTTACGTTACACAATGTATATGTACAATTTTTTCTCAAATTTTTTTTACAATTTTTGTGAGAATGCTCACGACAATCGTCAGTGTATGTGTGTGTGAAGTGTGGGAGTTTGTTCATACTAGTTTAAGTGATTATGTGAGGCATCATGTATGTGTCTAGATGTGAGGAAGTGTGTATGGGGGACGTATGTGTGCGGGAGATGTGTGTAGGGGATGTATGTGTGGAGGGAGTGTGTGTAGGGGGATGTGTGTGGGGGTTGGGGGATGGGTGGGTGGGGGATGTGTGTATGGGTGCGGGATGTAGGTGTGGCAGGGAGATGTGTGTGGCTGGGGGAATGTGTGTGTGGGTGGGGATGCCGGTGTGATTGAGGGATGTGCTGGTAGGTGGGGGATGTATGGGTGGGTGGGGAGATGTGTGGGGAATTTGTGGGTCGGTGAATGGATTGAATAGATTGTCCGGCTGGGTGTCTACTAACATACTAGATTGTCCGACTGGGTGTCTACTAACACACTAGATTGTCCGGCTGGGTGTCTACTAACACACTAGATTGTCCGACTGGTTGCCTGACTAGGTGTGCTGGGTGTCAGTGTCCGGCTGGGTGTCTACTAACTCACTAGATTGTCCGGCTGGGTGTCTACTAACACACTGGATTGTTCGACTGGGTGTCTACTAACACACTAGATTGTCCGCCTGGGTGTCTACTAAAACACTAGATTGTCCGACTGGGTGTCTACTAACACACTAGATTGTCCGATTGGGTGTCCACTAACACACTAGATTGTCCGACTGGGTGTCCGACTGGGTGTCTACTAACACACTAGATTGTCCGCCTGGGTGTCTACTAACACACTAGATTGTCCGACTGGGTGTCTACTAACACACTCGATTGTCCGACTGGGTGTCTACTAACACACTCGATTGTCCGACTGGGTGTCAGACTGGGTGTGCTGGGTGTCAGTGTCCGACTGGGTGTGCTGGGTGTCAGTGTCCGACTGGGTGTGCTGGGTGTCAGACTGGGTGCCTACTAACAAATGTGTGTGTGTGTGTGTGTCAGACTGGGTGGACAATAACCCATGCTCCGTGTGTGTGATTAAGAAAACGTATTTATTTGTGTCAGCACTCCGGGCCTCCAATTACGTATGCTGTTACCTTGACCTCGGCAGTTAAGCCAGGGCGTTACATGACTGGAATATAGGTCAGTCGTTTCACCGAGTTCTAGACTTCTGGCTATCTCTACCTGCCACATGCACATTGTTTACATGTGCCTTCTTGTCTTCTTGGCGGGAAGCACGTCTAACACGTATCGCTGTGTATTGTCTGCTTCATGCCCTAGATGTTGCCTGTACCTACAGTAGACAGACAAACATAGGATGTTCTAGATGTTGCCTGTCCCTACAGTAGACAGACAAACATAGGATGTTCTAGATGTTGCCTGCCCCTACAATAGACAGACAAACATAGGATGTTCTAGATGTTGCCTGTCCCTACAACAGACAGACAAACATAGGATGTTCTAGATGTTGCCTGTCCCTACAACAGACAGACAAACATAGGATGTTCTAGATGTTGCCTGCCCCTACAACAGACAGACAAACATAGGATGTTCTAGATGTTGCCTGTCCCTACAACAGACAGACAAACATAGAATGTTCTAGATGTTGCCTGTCCCTACAATAGACAGACAAACATAGAATGTTCTAGATGTTGCCTGCCCCTACAATAGACAGACAGACATAGGATGTTCTAGATGTTGCCTGCCCCTACAATAGACAGACAGACATAGGATGTTCTAGATGTTGCCTGCCCCTACAATAGACAGACAGACATAGGATGTTCTAGATGTTGCCTGTCCCTACAACAGACAGACAGACATAGGATGTTCTAGATGTTGCCTGTCCCTACAACAGACAGACAAACATAGGATGTTCTAGATGTTGCCTGTCCCTTCAATAAACAGACAGACATAGGATGTTCTAGATGTTGCCTGCCTCTACAATAGACAGACAAACATAGGATGTTCTAGATGTTGCCTGTCCCTACAACAGACAGACAAATATAGGATGTTCTAGATGTTGCCTGTCCCTACAATAGACAGACAAACATAGGATGTTCTAGATGTTGCCTGTCCCTACAATAGACAGACAGACATAGGATGTTCTAGATGTTGCCTGCCCCTACAATAAACAGACAGACATAGGATGTTCTAGATGTTGCCTGCCCCTACAATAAACAGACAGACATAGGATGTTCTAGATGTTGCCTGCCCCTACAATAAACAGACAGACATAGGATGTTCTAGATGTTGCCTGCCCCTACAACAGACAGACAAACATAGGATGTTCTAGATGTTGCCTGTCCCTACAATAAACAGACAGACATAGGATGTTCTAGATGTTGCCTGTCACTACAATAGACAGACAAACATAGGATGTTCTAGATGTTGCCTGTCCCTACAATAAACAGACAGACATAGGATGTTCTAGATGTTGCCTGCCCCTACAACAGACAGACAAACATAGGATGTTCTAGATGTTGCCTGCCCCTACAACAGACAGACAAACATAGGATGTTCTAGATGTTGCCTGTCCCTACAACAGACAGACAAACATAGGATGTTCTAGATGTTGCCTGTCCCTACAACAGACAGACAAACATAGGATGTTCTAGATGTTGCCTGTCCCTACAATAGACAGACAAACATAGGATGTTCTAGATGTTGCCTGTCCCTACAACAGACAGACAAACATAGGATGTTCTAGATGTTGTCTGTCCCTACAATAAACAGACAGACATAGGATGTTCTAGATGTTGCCTGTCCCTACAATAGACAGACAAACATAGGATGTTCTAGATGTTGCCTGTCCCTACAATAAACAGACAGACATAGGATGTTCTAGATGTTGCCTGCCCCTACAACAGACAGACAAACATAGGATGTTCTAGATGTTGCCTGCCCCTACAATAGACAGACAAACATAGGATGTTCTAGATGTTGCCTGTCCCTACAACAGACAGACAAACATAGGATGTTCTAGATGGTGCCTGTCCCTACAATAGACAGACAAGCATAGGATGTTCTAGATGTTGCCTGTCCCTACAATAGACAGACAAACATAGGATGTTCTAGATGTTGCCTGTCCCTACAACAGACAGACAAACATAGGATGTTCTAGATGTTGCCTGTCCCTACAATAAACAGACAGACATAGGATGTTCTAGATGTTGCCTGCCCCTACAACAGACAGACAGACATAGGATGTTCTAGATGTTGCCTGCCCCTACAACAGACAGACAAACATAGGATGTTCTAGATGTTGCCTGTCCCTACAACAGACAGACAAACATAGGATGTTCTAGATGTTGCCTGCCCCTACAATAGACAGACAAACATAGGATGTTCTAGATGTTGCGTGCCCCTACAATAGACAGACAAACATAGGATGTTCTAGATGTTGCCTGTCCCTACAACAGACAGACAAACATAGGATGTTCTAGATGTTGCCTGCCCCTACAATAGACAGACAAACATAGGATGTTCTAGATGTTGCCTGTCCCTACAACAGACAGACAAACATAGGATGTTCTAGATGTTGCCTGTCCCTACAATAAACAGACAAACATAGGATGTTCTAGATGTTGCCTGTCCCTACAATAGACAGACAAACATAGGATGTTCTAGATGTTGCCTGTCCCTACAACAAACAGACAAACATAGGATGTTCTAGATGTTGCCTGTCCCTACAATAAACAGACAAACATATGATGTTCTAGATGTTGCCTGCCCCTACAATAGACAGACAAACATAGGATGTTCTAGATGTTGCCTGCCCCTACAATAGACAGACAAACATAGGATGTTCTAGATGTTGCCTGCCCCTACAATAGACAGACAGACATAGGATGTTCTAGATGTTGCCTGCCCCTACAATAAACAGACAGACATAGGATGTTCTAGATGTTGCCTGCCCCTACAACAGACAGACAAACATAGGATGTTCTAGATGTTGCCTGTCCCTACAATAAACAGACAGACATAGGATGTTCTAGATGTTGCCTGTCACTACAATAGACAGACAAACATAGGATGTTCTAGATGTTGCCTGTCCCTACAATAAACAGACAGACATAGGATGTTCTAGATGTTGCCTGCCCCTACAACAGACAGACAAACATAGGATGTTCTAGATGTTGCCTGCCCCTACAACAGACAGACAAACATAGGATGTTCTAGATGTTGCCTGTCCCTACAACAGACAGACAAACATAGGATGTTCTAGATGTTGCCTGTCCCTACAACAGACAGACAAACATAGGATGTTCTAGATGTTGCCTGTCCCTACAATAGACAGACAAACATAGGATGTTCTAGATGTTGCCTGTCCCTACAACAGACAGACAAACATAGGATGTTCTAGATGTTGTCTGTCCCTACAATAAACAGACAGACATAGGATGTTCTAGATGTTGCCTGTCCCTACAATAGACAGACAAACATAGGATGTTCTAGATGTTGCCTGTCCCTACAATAAACAGACAGACATAGGATGTTCTAGATGTTTGCCTGCCCCTACAACAGACAGACAAACATAGGATGTTCTAGATGTTGCCTGCCCCTACAATAGACAGACAAACATAGGATGTTCTAGATGTTGCCTGTCCCTACAACAGACAGACAACATAGGATGTTCTAGATGTTGCCTGTCCCTACAATAGACAGACAAGCATAGGATGTTCTAGATGTTGCCTGTCCCTACAATAGACAGACAAACATAGGATGTTCTAGATGTTGCCTGTCCCTACAACAGACAGACAAACATAGGATGTTCTAGATGTTGCCTGTCCCTACAACAAACAGACAGACATAGGATGTTCTAGATGTTGCCTTTCCCTACAACAGACAGACAAACATAGGATGTTCTAGATGTTGCCTGTCCCTACAACAGACAGACAAACATAGGATGTTCTAGATGTTGCCTGTCCCTACAACAGACAGACAAACATAGGATGTTCTAGATGTTGCCTGTCCCTACAATAAACAGACAAACATAGGATGTTCTAGATGTTGCCTGTCCCTACAATAAACAGACAAACATATGATGTTCTAGATGTTGCCTGCCCCTACAATAGACAGACAAACATAGGATGTTCTAGATGTTGCCTGCCCCTACAATAGACAGACAAACATAGGATGTTCTAGATGTTGCCTGCCCCTACAATAGACAGACAAACACAGGATGTTCTAGATGTTGCCTGCCCCTACAATAAACAGACAAACATAGGATGTTCTAGATGTTGCCTGTCCCTACAATAGACAGACAAACATAGGATGTTCTAGATGTTGCCTGCCCCTACAATAGACAGACAGACATAGGATGTTCTAGATGTTGCCTGTCCCTACAATAGACAGACAAACATAGGATGTTCTAGATGTTGCCTGTCCCTACAACAGACAGACAAACATAGGATGTTCTAGATGTTGCCTGTCCCTACAATAGACAGACAAACATAGGATGTTCTAGATGTTGCCTGTCCCTACAACAGACAGACAGACATAGGATGTTCTAGATGTTGCCTGCCCCTACAATAGACAAATCAAATCAAATCAAATCAACTTTATTAGGGTCACAAATTGGGCGCGCAGGCCCGTCTTACATTCGGCCCTTCCAATCACTCGTCTTTCGTTCATCAAGAGCATTATACATTTACATAGGAAGCAAAATAAACATTGTGAAATGAATGTTGTAAACATAAACAAGGCTAAACATGGAGAAAAATGTGTACATAAAAAGTATGTGACGTAAAAGTAGTGATGCCAGCTCGTCCCACACACACACACACACACACACACACACACACACACACACACACACCACACACACTCTCTCTCTCTTTCATTCACTCTCACTCTCACTCATTCACTCACACACACACACTCTCACTCATTCACTCTCCCGCTCACTCATTCACTCTCCCGTTCACATCATTCACTCTCCCGCTCACTCATTCACTCTCCCGCTCACATCATTCACTCTCCCGCTCACTTCATTCACTCTCCCGTCAATCATTCACTCTCCCGCTCACATCATTCACTCTCACGTCATTCACTCTCACACTCACTCATTCACTGTCCCGCTCACTCATTCACTCTGCCGCTCACTCATTCACTCTCACGCTCACATCATTCACTCTCACGCTCAATCATTCACTCTCCCGCTCACTCATTCACTCTCACGCTCACTCATTCACTCTCACGCTCACTCATTCCTTCTCACGCTCACTCATTCACTCTCACTCATTCACTCTCACGCTCACTCAATCACTCTCACGCTCACTCATTCACTCTCACGCTCACATCATTAACTCTCACGCTCACTCATTCACTCTCCCGCTCAATCATTCACTCTCCCGCTCACTCATTCACTCTCACTAATTCACTCTCCCGCTCACCCATTCACTCTTCCGCTCACTCATTCACATCTCCCGCTCACTCATTCACTCTCCCACTCACTCATTCACTCTCACGCTCACTCATTCACTCTCACGCTCACTCATTCACCTCTCACTCATTCACTCACACTCATTCACTCCCACACACAGACACTCTCACTCATTCACTCTCCAGCTCACTCATTCGCTCTCACGCTCACTCATTCACTCTCCCGTTCACTCATTCACCCTCACGCTCACTCATTCACTCTCCCGCTCATTTATTCACTCTCACTCATTCACTCTCCCGCTCACGTCATTCACTCTCACGCTGAATCATTCACTCTCCCGCTCACGTCATTCACTCTCACGCTCACTCATTCACTCTCACGCTCACTCATTCACTCTCACGCTCACTCATTCACTCTCACGACTCACTCATTCACTCTCACGCTCACTCATTCACTCTCACGCTCACTCATTCTGTCTCTCATTCACACTCACTCACTCTCTCACTCAAACTACAGTAATGAACATAAGTTTAGATTATCTATATTTATAAAACAAAGTGTATGTATGTAAATATGTGTGTATGTATATATGTATGTATGTAAATATGTATGTCCTTTATTTGTTCGCGAACGGCCCATCCGATTGAGATGAAATTTTCTACACGCCTTCCTTTCATTCCAGAGCTGTCAACTGTCATAGTTTTTTTTCTTCTTCCTCCTCCTCCCTCCTCCCCCTCCCAAAATACGTACGTAAATATATGATGATGATGATGAAAGAATCCCCGAACCAAAACGCTGGGAAAGGGAAGAAAATGACGTGACTACACAGAATCGTCACACGGCAATCATCATCATCAAGTGCCGTGCCGGCTGGCGTAGGCGTTCATGGCTCTCTGTAGATCTCAGTCTTTGGTTTTTTGATCAACTCTGCTGCTGATATTCCTCCATGCCACGGCAATATCAATAACAATTCATCTTTTTATGTGTAAGGAAGTTATCTACAGTCGTGTAGAAGGGAAGAACTAGACGAGTATGAATTCGGAATGGCGAACTCTCTCCCCCTCTCTTCTCCACAGTTCTCCTCTTCCTCCTCCCTCTCATCCCTCTCCCTCCTACCTCCTCCTTCTCCCTCTTCCTTCTCCCTCTTCCTCTCCCCTTCTCCTCCATCCTCCTCCCTCCTTCTCCCTCCGCCTCCTCCCCCCTCCTCCCTCATCTTCCCTCCTCATCCCTCTCCCTCCTCATCCCTCCTCCTCCTGCCTCCCTCCTCCTCCTCCTGCCTCCTTCTCCCTTATCATCCTCCCTCCTCCTTCTCCCTTCTTCTCCCTCTTCCCTCTTCCTCCTCCTACCTCCTCCTCCCTCCTCCTCCCTCCACCCTCCTCCTCCCTTCTCCTCCTCTTCCTCCTCCCTTTCCTTCCTCCTCCTCCTCCCTCTACCTCCTCCTCCCCTACCTCTTTCCTCCTCCCTCCTCCTCCCCTTCCACCTCTCTTTCCTTCCTCCCCTCCTCATTCTCCCTCCTTCCTCTCCCTCCTTCCTCCTCCTCCTTCCTTCTTCTCCCTCCTCCTCCTCCTCTCCTCCTCCTTCCTCCTCCTCCCTCTCCTCCTCCTCACTCCTCCTCCTCCCTCCTCCTCCTCCCTCTACTACCTCCTCCCTCCTTCCTCCCTTCACAGTCCTCCCCCTCCCTCCTCCTCATCCCTCCTCCTCAGCCTCCTCCTCCCATCCTCCTCAGTCCTCCCTCCTCCTCCCTCCTCCTCCTCCTCTAACCTCCTCCTCCCTTCACATTCCTCCTCCTCCCTCTTCCTCCTCCTCCCTCCTCCTCCTCATCCCTCATCCTTTCTTCCTCCTCCTCCTCCTCCTCCCTCCTCCCCTCCTCCTTCCTCCTCCTCCCTCTCCTCCTCCTCACATCCTCCTCCTCCCTCCTCCTCCTCATTCTACCATCCTCCCCCTCATCCTTCACATTCCTCCTCTCCCTCATTCCACCTCCTCCTCCCTCCTCCTCCCTCCTCCTCCCTCCTCCTCCCTCCTCCTCCTCATCATTCCTCCTCTCCTCCTCCTCCTTCTTCCCTCCTCCTCCCCCTCCTCCCCCTCCTCCTTCCTCCTCCTCCTCCTCCCTCCTCCCTCCCTACCTCCCTCTACCTCCTCTCCTCCCCCTCCTACCGCTACCCTCTCCCCCTCCTCCCTTCACATTCCTCCTCCTCCCTCTTCATCCTCCTCTCCTCCTCCTCTCTCCGCCTCCCTCCTCCTCCTCTTCCCTCTAACCTCCTCCCTCCTCCTCCCTTCACATTCCTCCTCCCTCCTCCTCCCCCTCCTTCTCTTCCCTCCTCCTCCTCCCCCTCCTTCTCCTCCTTCTCCCTCCTCCTTCTCCTCTTCCTCTCTCCCTCTTCCTTCTCCTCCTTCTCCCTCCTCCTTCTCCCTCCTGCCTCCTCCTCCTTCCTTCTCCCTCCGCCTCCTCCCTCCTCCTACCTCTCTCCTCCTCCTCCCTCCTCCTCCCTCTCCCTCCTCCTCCCTATCCTTCCTCCTTGCTCCCTTCATCCTCCTGCGTTCTCCTCCTCCTCCTTCTCCCTTCCTCCGCCCTCTTTCCTCTCGCCTCCTCCTCGCCTCCTCTCCCCCTACTCTCCCTCCTCCTCCTATCCCTCCTCCTCCCTCCTCCTCCCTCCTCCTCCCTCTACCATCCTCCCCCCTCCTCCCTTCACATTCCTTCCTTCTCCCTCTTCCTCCTCCTCCCCTCCTCCTCTCTCCGCCTCCCTCCTCCTCCTCCCTCTACCTCCTCCCTCCTCCTCCCTTCACATTCCTCCTCCTCTCCATCCTCCTCCTCCCCTCCTCCTCTTCCCTCCTCCTCCTCCCCTCCTTCTCCATCCTTCTCCCTCCTCCTTCTTCCCTCTTCCATCTCCCTCTTCTTCTCCCGTCCGCCTCCTCCCTGAGAAGCCTCCCTACTCTCTCCCTCCCGCCTCCCTCCTCCTCCCGCTCCTCCTCCTGCTGGCCGAAATAGTAGAAAACACTGAACCGTTCAACCGGGAATTCAGGTCAAGAAATGTGGTTATTAAAGGACAACGAAAGTGAGGGAAATGAAATAGCTTGTGGGCGTGGGTAGAGTCCTGGAAAAGATGTATATGGAGGGAGGCTAACGAGTGAAGCGGACAAGACAGGAAAACCCAACATGCGATGGGTAATATCTTATATATCAACAAGGCGATCTCCGGCCGACTGTCTGTCCCTAGTTATATGTCCTAGTCGCTATCGCTAAACGGCCCCATACCGAAATCCCATTGAGAGAATTGGTTTACACGTCTTCCTTTCATTACAGCGGCAGCCCACTGTCATATTTTTTTATATGAAAGAGTTTGAAGATTTTAATTTCTTTACACGGTCCCAACTCTAAGAAGACCATGGAACAACCTCATCCATTATTAAATCTACAGGCATATTGCGTTAATTCCATCCTCCTCTCCTACTCCTCTCCCCTCCTCCACCTCCAACCCTCTCTCTTTCGCCTCCCCCTCCTCCCTCTCCCTCCTCCATCCTCCTCGTCTCTCTTGCTCTTCCTCCTCCCTCCTTCCTTCCCTTCTTCCTCTCTCCCAGCTCCTACTCCTCCTTTTTCTTCTTCCTTCTGCTGCTGCTGTGCTGCCACTGCTCCATTTACCCAAGTTAAATATATACAAGTTGGTCTCGTTTATCTAGGTTGTTCTAACTGGCAACCAATGAAGATTGACAGACAGACATACAGACAGACAGACAGACAGATGACAGACAGCCAGACAGACAGACAGACAGACAGGACAGACAGACAGACAGTCGTCGGGACGGGAAACTTATATGACTAACTCGATACTGAATTAATGAGATGCCCCCATCCAGGGGCTGGCGAAGCCAGGCCGGATCAGAGCAGATAGACAGACTGACATACAGACAGACAGAGCAGACGACAGACAGACAGACAGACAGACAGACAGACAACAGACAGAGAGATAGTCGGGCACGGGAACGATGAGCTTATATGACTAACTTATATGAATTAAATTAGATGCTCCACACCAGGAGACTGGGCATGCCGGGCCGGGCAGCAGACAGACAGACAAACAGACAGACAGACCAGACAGACAGTACAGACCGCAGACAGACAGACAGACAGACAGACCAGACGTCGGTAACGAACGGGACTTATATGACTACTAAATGAATTAATGAGATACGCCCCATCAAGGACTGGGCGAAAGACGGGCCGGGTCAGCTAGTTACATGATTAAAATCAATGTATTACACTTATAATATGAACAGATGACAATACACAAACATATGGATTTCGCGTGTTACATAACATGCGTGTACAGGACATGCATCTGCTCAGCTCTCCTCTCTCTTCTCATCTCTCTCACTCAATCTCTCTCTCAGTCGATCCTCTCTCCTGCTCGCTCTCTCCATGCAACTCTCTCTTCTGTATTCGTTCATAACACCACTCCACACACATGCGTACGCTCACACCACCCAAACTCGCTCTTGCGCTCTCATTCACTCTCACTCTCACTATTCATGCTCCACTCCCGCCACTCTTCACACTTCTCACGCTCAATCATTCACTCTCCCGCTCACTCATTCACTCTCATACCGATCACTCTTCACAGAATTCTCACGCTCACCTCATGCACTCTCACGCTCACTCTTCACTCACACCGCTCCAACTAATTCAGTCTCCCGCTCACTCCATTTAACCTCTCCCGCGCACACTCTTCACTCTCCCGCTCACTCATTCGACATCTCACGCTCACTCATTCACTCTCACGCGCAACTCATTCCTGCTTCTCACGCTCACTCATTCCTAACTCCACTCATCACCTCTCACGTTCATTCACTCATCACGCTCCGTTCAGTCACTCTCACGCATTCACCTCACGCCACTCATTCACTCTCACGCTCACTCATTCACTCTCACGCTCACTCATTCACGCTCCCGCTCTCAGTACTCTGCACGCTCACTCTCCCCGCCTCACTTATTCACGCGCCCGCTTCCACTCAGTCACTCTCCGCTCCTCATTCACTCTCCACGCTCACAATCATTCACTCTCACTCATTCATCTCACACCACAGACAATCGCACATATGCCTCTCCGCGCTCACAGAAATCATTCGATCTCACGCTCACTCATGTCACTCTCCCGCGCCTCATCACCCTCACGCTCACTCATTCACTCGCACTCGTCACTCTCCCGCGCACAGGTCCATCACTCTCAATCATTCACATCTCCCGCTCACGGATCATTCCACTCTCACGTCACTAATGTCACTCGGAACGAATTCACTCTCACGCTCACTCATTCATCTCTCAACGCTCACTCAGTTCGTCTCTCATTCACACTCACTCAACTCTCTCACTCAAACTACAGTAATGACAGAAGTTTAGATTATCACATGATAAAATCACATGGTATTTAACTTATAAGTGACAGATGAGAATACGCAAACATTGGTCGCCTTTACTTAAGCAGTGCGTGTTACATACATGCATCTGCTCCGCTCTCTCTCTCTCTCTCTCGCTCTCTCTCTGTCATCTCTTCATCTCTCTCTCTCACTCTCGCTCCTCTCGTCTCCTCTCGCTGTATTCTTTCATATACAACCTCACACGGCATAGCGCGCGCTCACTACACACACACACAACACTAACACATCAACGCTCGCCACTGGCTCACTCTCTAACACACAATCCTACACCCACACACTCACTCTCTCATCCACCGCCTCTCAACATACACGTACACATGAACGCATTCACGCACGCACACTAACGCCCTCACTCACTCTCACGACATACACGTACGAATGCATGCACTGCGCATTCCCACCATGTCTCGCTCAATCCACTCTCGTCCACACCACGCATCGCACACAGATAAGACATTCACTCTCTCCCTCGCTCTGACACTCTCTCATCTCTCTCCTCTCTTCCGCTGCTCTCGCAGCTCATCTCTCTCTCTCGTCGTCCCCCACGCACACACATATAGTGCAA